>OZ010702.1:3964124-4040203 GCA_963932265.1 Thymelicus lineola | reverse complement strand
CAAATTCGAGATCATTGAAATCGGTACAGCCGTTCTTAGCCTCTCTTCCCTTTCCCTCTCCCTTACAGTAAACTTAAGCTTTAGCGATGGGAATTATAGTTATTTTTATTTCACGATCACGTCGTGAAATTATTTATTTTTGTCACTGTTATATCACCAGTGATAAATCACCCGACCGTTCTATTTATTAGTGACAATTATTTCACATTTTGTTCCGTCTGTTACATGTCGCAGTGATAGTGATTTGTCACTTGATTCACTTATTCAGTGTTGGAATATTTCTTAAAAATTTCGATTAGGGGGCACTTCAATAACGTGTTAGAGCACAAAAATATTTTTTTTTGAATTAGTGCCTGTCTGTTTGTCTGTCCGGGCATCAGATGAAAACCCGTTAACAGATTTTGATGAAAATTGGTCAAGTTGTTAAGGTCATATTTTAGGATAGGTACTTTTATCCCGGAAAAGGAGATGTTCAAAAGTAGTCCTTTATTCTAAAGAAATTTGTAGAGCCGTAATTTATATTTCATTTGAAAGCATATTTTCTAATCTACTTGAAATTTTAAGACGTATAGTATCCTCCATATTTTTGAAAATTGATGAAATATATTGGTCATAATTTAAAGGTGGAAAGGAACGCAAAGGCTTTTTCTTTCTAACAGTTACATACATCCTTTTCACGAATTATGAATATATCTGAGGTCCACCTATTATATTATTATGTTTTCAATACGTAACTATTATATTTAACGTTATAAATCGGTGTTGTAAAGGTATTAAATAATAACATTAATTGTAAACCAAAATCATGAAAGTCATAAAACGAAACGACATAGATCCTAGTTTGATATTAGTAACTGTCACTGTAGTGTCAAATGTCAATCAATCTAATTAAATTGTCAAATGTTAATATTGGACAACTATTTTTTAAATGTAATCAAAACCATGGATATATTACTCCATCTGGATCACTGACTTTGTAGAGGTACCTGAAGATCGATGACGTTATACATATACGAAGGACTATTCGACCAATCACATGCCGGATTGAGGTTGTCCTTCACAATTGTAGGGTCCACACTTACTTAAAAAAGCTGTATCCTATATTGGTATGGTTCTTCAAAATGTATTCTATTGGTAATTTTTCTGGTGGAAAGAATTATAATATAGGTGGTTAGAATTAGAATGAAAATAAATAAATAAATATTGAAATAATACATTTTATTATAAATACTTCAAAATTACCGAATTTAATTTACAATACAAAAATGGTCCTTCTGATATGACGTCATCAATCTTCAGGTACCTCTACAAAGTTACTTATCCAGTTAGAGTAATACATCCATGATCAAAACAAAATGTCAACGTTAAATCATCACTCAATGTCACTGTCAGTGACAGATTAAGAGTTGCCAGAACTTAAAAGTGCTCAGTGTGGCAAGCTTTTTATCTATCTACGGAAATTCAAACACAAATAAAAAAAGGGTGCGTGTACTTTTGTACGCGCGTGAGAAGTTATACTTCTTTGGCATGAAAAAAAAATCAAAAAACAATATTAAAAAAACATTGTTCAAAATACAATATTCAAAAACAGCAATACTAAAAATAAAAATTAAATAATATTTTGAAATAATTTAATTTACGAATCTCTATAGTCAAACTATATGTGTTAAGCGCCATCTGTGATTAATTTTGTAGTATATTCTAATATTACTTTGCAAAAACAAATCAATTGTAAATCTTTTTTTTCTGTTTTTACAATTGTAAAAACACCATCTATGTTCTATTACGAGAACTATTACGATACCATGCTGTAAAACCAGTTTTTGTGGGGGGGAGGGAATGAAAGATTTTATTCAGTTCAGTTGAAGAATAATTTATTTTCCGACAGGCATTAAACTTTAATACAGATTAAGGAGAGAAAAAGAATGGGCTGCTAGTCCCAAAGACAAGTATCGATTACTATTTACTACAGTCCGTTCAGTTATTTTACCTCTGACAAGCTATCATTACCTTCCCATTAGATTAGCATTACTTGCTGTCAAGTGACGAGTGTTGCAAAAGTTCCCGATTTATCGGGAGATCTACTGATTTTGGTTATCGTCTCCCGATATCCCGTTTTAGCGACCGTTTCTCCCGATTTTTTGCATTTTCTACCAATGTAATATAATATTGAAAATTAAAATAGAAAATAGTGTTATAAATACAAAAAACAAAAGAAATTGAGTCGCTCAATGAAAATACAGAAGAATTTTGGGCAAACGTAGGTACATATTATAGCATAAAACGTGGTCATGGCTCACGAAATCGTGTTCTAATATTTTTTCCAACTAAATCAATGATAGGTCTATTACACACAAAAAAATTAAAAAATACAAAAAACCCGACTGCGTATAAAACATGTGCGACATATTGAGGATAAGTTTTGTAAAATGGATGGAAGCTTAGACGCGGAAATTGATAAATTTATTATAGGATTGAAAGACGAGTGTGACACGGAATCTGAGAGCAGTTTTGATGATTCATGTTCGTCCGATAGTGATTATTTATCATTAGGCGTGCGTTTGGATCATTCGTATGCCAACCGAATTTAAAGCAATTCAATTTGTTGTAATTTTAATATACCTAACTACCGAGAATGTGAACTGATTAGTTAGAAGACTGTAAAATAATACATTATTTTATTTGAACGTGTATCATTTTTACTATCGTTACTTTTGGATCAACCTAGTAAATAATATTTATATACATCAGAAGAAACATGAAATATTTCATGTTAGGGAATCGTACAAACTAAACATTACAACACACAGCTAAGGTTAACCAACTTAATAAATTAATAATGTAGTTTTTATAAGGAAGAATATAAACGCGTATAAACAAAATTTTGATATTAATAATCGCCAAACAAAAAGAATGTATCAATTAATTACGCCTTCGTTCCGCCTAAGTAAAGTGCAACGATCTTTCATAGGGCTTGGTGTACATTTCTATAATAAAATCCCAAAATTAATACGTGACTTGCCAATAGAATCTTTCAAAAAACGTGTAAAAACACAATTGTTAGGCAAGGGATATTATAGTGTAGACGAGTATTTAAATGACAAAGACGCATGGAAATGATTAGCTCTGCAACCAGTTCGACTCAGAATAGTAAACTTTTGTATGATAATATCTTTTTTGTAATATTTTTTTAAAAGATGTGCTGAGGAGTTTATTTAGGCTTTTCTTCTCCTCCATGACAAAGCACCTTCCGAAAAGCCAAAAAATGACGTGCATAAGTGTATCAATGATACCTATATGAATAAAATATTTTGACTTTGACTTTAATAGCTAGAGGTAAAATAACTGTGAACGGACTATAGACAAATCGACCCATAGACTCGATCAATCAGTACAGACTACATTGTCTTTCGTAATTTTTCAGCACAGAATAAAAAGAAAGATTTTAAGTGATGTTTTAATATTTCAATCTCCAAACAAAACAACAACTTTTCTACGCGAATTTAAAAATTATAAAAGTCCTGAAATCCAAATAAATAAAATGTACTATAATTTCGATAGACACGAAACTGGACAAAATCACAGACTGCAGATCACGGATAGAACGATATGGCGGCCATGGAACTAACACGCCAAAGGAGAAACCCAGCTTACATAGAAACTCAGGCCCAGGTAGACAAGACTGGAAATTGGCTGTCAATGAGATCACTGCAAAAGGTTTAATTTCTCCAATTTTCACGGCTGCCAGCCAGTCCTGGATTTGTCAATAGGCCTTATAGGCCGCGGCCTAGGGGCGGCAGCGTCCTAGGGGCGGCAGATTTCAGAAGATGATATTATAGATGATTTTGCTATTAAAAAGTGCCTTAAAATTGTAATTCTTATTTTTTTACGCACGTTCTTAGTGCTTTCTATGAATGGAAAATTATTATTTTAGAAAGGTACAACATGGGGCGGCGGAAATAAATTGGCCTACACTCATAAAAAATATAAATCCGGCACTGCTGCCAGCAATGGCCAACTAAGGAAATCCTAGAATTAATCACTTTAATTATAGGTTATGATTATGTCATACTCGTGTCACAGTGCTATTTAATATGTATGTTACACTTACTATAAACTAAACACCTACGAGTAATCATTACAAACGTAATAAAAAGTCAAAAATACTAACACTTAAACTAAGAGTTTAATGGTTGAAACTAAGTTGGCGGGTGTCTATTATACTATCTACTACTTAAATGGTTTTTACCCAAAACGAATGTCATAAAAATGTTGTATAATAAAAGCTATTGCATATTTCAAGAGATTTTATTAGTTATCATTTATATTAATATTTCGTCTAGTTGTGCAGGAGGCGCTATATTTCGTTGGTACCTTGCCCAATCAAGATACCATAACATACTCATTGTAAGTATGGCCACAGCAAACTACTGATCTTCTAAAGATGCATAGGGTACGTTATCCAGTGTTCAGGACTTATTCTGAATCCTTGTCAGTCACAAAACAGGCGATTAAGTAGTCCATATTCATACAGTATTGGTTTGCCAGAAATTGTAGCGAAACTGCGAAAACACATTCACCAAAACACAAGTACGAAATCGAATACAACAGTAAATTAAAATAACTGTGTGCGTGTCGATGAGTTTCAATAGTAAATAGGACTCCAAATAGGTACGCTGAAAATATTTAATAGAAAAATACAAAAAAACCACGCGTAGAAACATGAAAGATCGATGACAAATATGACAGTACAGTGGTGTTATTTATAAATACTATGGTTACCAAAATGACATTATTAGGGATTACATCATCTTTGTTGTCATTCGATTAATCGATGTCAAAATATTCGAAATGTAATTTAATAAAATTAGCGTAACGATTGAATGGTAATTCTAAATATATTACATAGTTTTAATATGTATGGAATACGAAAACATGTAAGAAATAAATTAATATTATAATTATAATTAACAAATAATACATAAAATATATGCAGTGATAGCCTAGTGGTTAGAACGTTGGTCTCCCGAACGCGGGAGCCCGGGTTCAAATCCTGGCACGCACCTCTAATTTTCTAATATTATGTGCGTATTACAAGTTAATTTATCACTTGCTTCGGTGAAGGAAAACATCGTGAGGAAACCTGCACACCTAAGAGTTCTCCATAATGTTCTCAAAGGTGTGTGAAGTCTACCAATCCGCACTTGGCCAGCGTGGTAGACTATGGCCTGTACCCCTCACATTGTGAGAGGAGACCCCGAGCCCAGCAGTGGGACAATTATGGGTTGTTGCTTTGCTTTTGCTTTGCTTTTTTTACATAAAATATATTATTATATTCCATCAATCGATTATTATGAATCAATTCAATCGATTATAAAATCGTTTGTAATGAGGTAAATACTGTGAAAACTTTTTTGCATACAGAAAAATACAGAATTTAGCTAACTTCACGTTGTAGAATTTAGGTGTCGGTGTGCGCGCGCATCATAGAAATTCACTCTCATCATTTTTCACCATCGCGCCAAAAGAAGTATAACTTCAAAAATATGGCTTTGTTGACTACTAAAATTTCAATAGTACTTATGTAACACCAACGGTCTGCCCGCGGGTTTGCCTGCGTTTTCCGAGATACTAAGTACCCTATACATATATCATTCTAGATCATGTTCTATCAGTGTGCCTTTCATAAAAATCCGTTCATTCGGAAAAAGTAACAAACTTTTATCCATCCATCCTCACAACACAATTAATCCTAATAAAACTAATAATATTAGTAGGATTAGTAGGAAGTAGGGTGGTTATGAGCATCGCCGATGCCAGCCAAAAAAGAAGAGAAGAAAGAAACACCTGGCTCTCAAGAGTCTCAAGCCCTCAGCTGTAACACGCCAAGCAGGCTTCGGGAAAATTGGAGCCATCAGCCAGTATTCTAGTCCTCCTACCACGAATGCCCGTACGCCCTCTAGGCCGTCAATAGCGAACATAAACTTAAATCCAAACAAATATAACATGCACACTCATTGTACGCCACGACGTACCCTATTTTAGATCTTACTACAAAACAATACAGTTTAAAATAGCATACAAATCAAAGGCAAAACAAACTTGTCGCTAACCAAAGCCCGTTCCTTATTGTGATCGAATACAAAACAATGTGCAATTAAAACAGTAGACGACGATAATTTGATGGTGACTAAGTGATTAATTTGAATAGGAAACTTTCACGTTACGCGTATACTAAATAGTTAACAACTATTCGGCAAAAACACGAAATAATCAGGTACCATGAATCATCACTCTTATCTGAACGAACTCGGTTTAGTCCCTTATCAGTACTGTAGGATGACCTACTCCTATGGCTTACTGTTGATACACTTGCAATTCCCAGTACAGTGCGTTTTATGTAGGAGGCCTCTAGAGCGTTTTCTAGGCTGCTCCAGTGCGTTTGTGGAAGTGTTTGGCTAAGCCATCGGAAGCTATTGTGCCTTACTTGTTATCTAACGATATCAACTTAAACTAACAACTTAACGTACCCTTCGAAGCATAGAAACTTTCAAGCAACATTGCCCCTAAAGTTTACCTACCGACAAAACAATTAAAATACCATTTGATAATTATAATTAATTGAGATGTAATGATGATTGATTTATTGTAAATCATCACTTGTTAGCATTCATAGGGATTTCAGTTCTTCAACAAACAACAATAAAGCCTTTAACATTCTATTTGTTATTTCATACTATCAAGAAATTAAATTAGAAAAAAAATAAAGGCCTGTTTTAGCTATATTAGCTATTACTACATATGTATATAAAAATAACATAAGAGTAGAACTTACTACCATGCGAGGTAATGTGTTACTGACAAAAATAAATATGTTCAAACCAACTCTAGCTTAGATCTGCGACATGCTTAATTCAAGGCTAACTTAAATGGAGACATACACTTAAAACCACTCACTTTCATAGTTGAACAATATTTCAAAAGTTTGTGGCCACAGTAGGCTTGTTTCTATCACGATATGGTAGGAATAGGAATATTGCTTGTACCATACTAGTGCACTTTGGTGTTGCTGATGTCCATGGGCGACGATAGCTACTTACCATCAGGTGGATTCTCAGCTCGTCTGCCGACTATTTCCATTAAAAAAATTAAAATAAAGCCATAGCAAAAGTTATTCAATATGATGAGCATTTACTAAAGGTTACCTTTATTTAGTAGGTACCATAGAAATTGAAGATATGGATAATCGTCTAGTGGAAAGATGAATATCGAACGTTGAACGATGAATAAGACGAACATGTTGAACATGAAACGATAAAGTATGAACTTTGAAGTTTGAACCATGAACTATGAACGTTGAACGACGTATGCCCGTATATTATAAAAGTTGAACGGCCTGATTGCCCTCAAATCTGATTTTCATTAAATACAAAGATAATCTTGGCAGCTATACACATCGGAAGAATGTTGGCAACGTTTGTTGTGTGGCTAACGTAACGTTGATTCAATGTGAGGTTGATATCTATGAGTGTACTCTTGAATTATTTCGTTCAGATCAGCCGTTCTACATTGGGCCGTTAAAGCCTCCCAGTTTAATGGCGATGGTGGTAAAATTTTTAATAGCCTGAATATAAGGCACTGTAATTCTTACCTTACCAACCCTCCGTCCTTTCTAAAGTAGACTGAAAGATTTTTTACGTATTTCGGTTGCAGTGTCGAATGCTAGAAATAATGCAGGTCCTTATTAGCCGCCAAAGCTATGAAGCCTTTGGTGTTACTGATGTCCAGGGGCGATAACGAACACTTACCCTCAGTTGGTACGTTTGACGACTATGCATTTAGAGCTAAAACATCTTGAGTTATAAGGGAGTAATTTCAGAATTCAAATAATCTGAAAATTCCATTATTTCACACTTTCTGTTTTATAAATACCATCAACAAACAGGCATATTTGAAGGGCTCAATTTTACATAAGCTGGACTGCTTACTCAAATTCTAGTACAGTAAGTACATGCTTGAATGGTTTTCGTAAGACGTTAGCAAATATTTACTAATACAATACAGTCATGACGCCAAATACGTGGGACGAGTCGAAGGGCACATATTATTATCATAGACAACCGTCTATGATGACAAAACAAACCTCAATTACGGAAAATTATAAACGAATCTATTTTTAAACAAATTAATAAACATGAATTCAATAATGTTAATAACTTCTTTAAATATAGAACTTAGATATTGAAGTTTACAATCTATACTGTGTAGGTTGTTAGATCGATTCAAATAACCGTTGAGTGAACCACTACCGAAAATTGTCGATAATAACAAAACATGACAATACAAAACTGTTTATTTTAACAACAGTCTACTACAGTTTACTTAATCACCTTTGTTTGTGAAAAATATTTGTCGTCATCGGGCATAGAGATATTTTAGTGGAGAATGTCGGCCGGCCAGCGAATCGAATCGATTCATTAGGCCAATGCACTCGATATAAATAAAACTATTTTGTTTGGACACAAAAATCGCGTGGAAGGGAATGACCTAGCATTCTAGCTGCTAGTATTAATAGCCAGACATCGAGCACATACCCAATAGAGTGGCAATATGGTCCATTCAATTCCGAAACTGATTACTGTTTTATCACTAATAAATATCAAGTCTCGCTCGCGCTAAAACAGTACAGCGCTAGCAGCCGACCTGTGTACTTCTTCGTATCATTACGAAGTATACTCTGATATACATACAAATACTTAAAAATGGTCAAAAATGGTTAAAAAATACTTAAAAATTGCAGCGGTCGCGTCGGCGCAAAAATTTAGCGAAATTATTGTCAAACAACACAAATGATATTTCGTCTCTATTGGGTATGTACTCGATGTAGCCAGATTAAATTTAGGTGCAGCTGGCGAATGGGCCGTTTTGCTGTAAATAACATTTGAGTTGTAAAAAAATTGTGCGTGAATTCTACATGTTTACAGTTCCAAAGATATAGCGATTTTATACAAGTAGTAGCGTAGACCTGTTGACAAGTGACAACAAAAGATTAGATAGTTAAGATTTGCTAAGATCCTTGTCACCAGAGGCTAAGACTTACGTCATGATAAACAAGATTATTATACTTAACAAAAATAAAAACACGCTTTTATCGTAGCCATCTTCCGGCTTCTTCAGACAGTCAGACCATCTATGACATCATTTTGTATTGCCATCCGATTTATGTATGCAAGTCCGCGGAATAGGTCAAATTAAACTTGAAACATTTAATTAATCTAGAATCTAGACTGTATTATATTTATATTAATCTTTATATTCCAGTTATCTAAGTTCCACTTCGATGTTCTCCGAGTAGTCCGAGTAATCTCGATTTTGTTTTTACCACTGATAATTAAAATCAAGTGTCCACGATGAATTAATTATATTAAATCATAAAACTTTATTGAAATAACGTGAATTAATACAGCTTTTTTCCAGTTCTTTTGCTGCATTACTTCTTTATCACTCTCATTACTAAACCGAATTTAACGAGGTTATCAATGTAGAGGCATAAAAGCCTTATTCACCTTAAATTTCGTATCTGATATGACATTCTGTTGGTTGCTTAGTCGGGTTGTTGGATTAAAACTGGAGCCAAATTCTCGTGCCGCGGCGGCGTAGACATTATTTCGAATTAGACAAATCTCCAAAAAAACTGCGTTTCTTTCTATAGACGCCAGTTTCAAGATTTGTCGAATAATCTAATTATCACATTCTCATGAAGTCACGTTCGTGAAAATGCCTATGCCCAGCATAGGTACTTAAGATTAGACATTGTCTAAATTAGCCATTATCCCTAGAACGCGAGAATTGTGCTCCACATCTTCGGTCCAGCGAGATTATACCGCATAGCAAAGACTTCTAGATTCACTTTGGAATAACTTCGCATAGCTAGGTTTAAACAGATCACTGAAGTGATTGTAGTGTATGAATGAAGTTGTAGGTATATGTAATAATGTAATTTATGTATTTCTACGCTTGGAGAA
Organism: Thymelicus lineola; assembly: GCA_963932265.1. Lineage (NCBI taxonomy): Eukaryota > Metazoa > Arthropoda > Insecta > Lepidoptera > Hesperiidae > Thymelicus > Thymelicus lineola. The sequence goes on along the minus strand of OZ010702.1, from coordinate 4,030,178 downwards.
GCCACAGCAGTGAACGAAAAGCTACTTACGTAAGATATGAATGCATTACCGACGTCAACTGCCTACGCATGTAGCAAACGCAGACGAAGAAGAATAAACATTTCTTTCGTCATAGCATAGTAACAAAATTTACAAATGGACTGGTCCTTCTAATAGAGGAAGCCTATAAAGAATAGGCCAGCCAGCAGTTTTTCTATTGGAAAAGCTTGGATATTGTATTGTAACTAGAGCTTGGATAGTCGGATGCATAATTTACTATTGACCTAAAGTTTCGACCTAAAGGTACGATATTATTATGAATGGTTTCTTAAAATTACAATAAACGTATTTGGTTTACAAAATCTCTAGATTCCATGGATATTCGGGCGCAAAATTATTTTTTAATGTCCGATGCAGATTTAGTTTTTACTAAGGTCTAAAACACTTAAAAATCGTAAGTATTTTGCGAGGAGGCAAGCGAGATTATTAAGAAGTCGTTTTCATAATTTCAAAGTCAAAAATAAAATAACGAAAATTATGCATCCAAAAAGCCACAAGTCATCAAAATGCATAATTTCGAAATAAGAAAAATAATGGCGTTTACAAGTGTTAAAAATATTAACATGAAATTGACTTTTTAAACATTTTATTGTGAAGTGCACCTCAAAGGCCGTTGACCTTTTTCTGAACATGACCTACAGTCGCGGTACATGACCTAATGCCTCCGTTTCAGTTTGACTGGAATGTGGCCAACTGGAAAGCCCAACGTCGGAATAAAAAAGCTAGGAAAACTAGGGTTCTTCGGACTGTGGATAACGCAGCGAGACGTTAACTTTAAACCTTGTACGCTTCGCCGTAAGGTTTTTAGTATCACATTATTTAGTATGCCTTTGATGGGTTGCCTGGAATATATCGCTAAGTCGCTAAAATCGCGAGAAGAATATTTATCAAGCTTCAACCTATTAGCAGTGATAGCCTAATGGTTAGAACGTTGGTCTCCCGAACGCGGGGGCCCGGGTTCAAATCCTGGCACGCACCTCTAATTTTCAAATATTATGTGCGTATTACCTACAAGTTAATTATCACTTGCTTCGGTGAAGGAAAACATCGTGAGGAAACCTGCACACCGGAGAGTTCTCCATAATGTTCTCAAAGGTGTGTGAAGTCTACCAATCCGCACTTGGCCAGCGTGGTAGACTATGGCCTGTACCCCTCACATTGTGAGAGGAGACCCCGAGCCCAGCAGTGGGACAATTATGGGTTGTTGCTTTGCTTTGCTTTTTGCAACCTATTAATGGCCCACTTCTGAGCACGGGTCTCTCCTCTTGAGGAGGCCTAAAACATACTCCAACACGCTGTTACAGTGCGAATTGGCGGCGAAAGATCTATCCAAAGGTACCTACAACGCAAGACTAGGAAATCGTAGGTCCTACGTAAGCCAGCACCGGTGCGTTCACCAGAGATCTCGGAGCCTCACCATATGCGCAGGATGACTGCTGAGGGGGTTTTAGTGGGTAGAAATCCCACATAACCCGCAACCTGTAGGTTCGGGTATCTATGGAAGATTTCCCCCTCGAAAGAAAAAAAAGGTCCTACGTAAGCCAACAAATAATTATCTGTCTAGATAATACGAACTTTTAATTCTTATCTACGCATTTCTCATCCTTTCAGACGAATTTCATATATTCCTTTAGTTCATTTTAAAACCATCCCTCGAACAACTATAACTGGGTAACGAAATGAAATTGTACACTCAACTGAAGGGTAGAAGTGACATTTTTTTGTGAAACGAGATAAAATCTGGCACCTTTATTCGTTAGTTGAATGTAGGTCGAGTTCACACTCGGCGTTAAATTGCACTTAGAGTTAAGCCGCTTAATGAATACGAGAAATCATATTATATTTTTTAAACTCTTAAGTGGTAATAGTTTGTTAATGTTGTATTGAATAAACCTGTCCTACTTTTAAAAATTGGTAGGTATATCTTGACAATGACCACCATAAATAAGCCACTAAAATTAAATAACATTACCCAGTCAATTTTAGAAGCAGGGTGGTTGCCAATCTCACGAGTATAAAATCCTACCATCAAGCAATGAGGATCATCATTGTGTTATTGGAACGAAGTTCCTTATCGCGCGTTGTGATTTGTGAAAGGGGGCTAGATAGACGGAAAATTACGACACTTTTTGATTTTACGAATGACGACACTTTTTTTGAAGTGATTCAGTAAGTTTTACAGAGATGGCGCTGTACAAACTGCGTAACTATATAAGGTAAATGAAACTAAGTATCCAGAGCGAATTCAAAAAAATTAATAGTTTCCTTGAACTTACGTATGTTACAAGTATAAGTTGATAGCGTGATTCGGAATTAATTTACTAACGCCATCTATCCGCAACTAACCAAACTAAATATCTTAAGTCTGAACAGGCGCTGTACAACAATACAATACTTAAATCGAAAGGAAATTCGTTCCATCCGGGTCTCCCTTGACACCTCTCATGTTTTTTTTTTATTTAAGGTAAGTTTGTAAAATTTCGCATTCTATCATTTCCGTGATATAAAAGTTTTACTATGAATTACGTAAGCCGTAAGAAAGTCAATATTTACATAAAAACGCCAAAAACACACGTTATCAGTGAAGCATGTAATTATCAACGCAAATAGATACTAACTGCGTTATCTTAACAACATATACAGTATTACGTGTTACGTGTTTACAAACTCAAAGTCCTCAGGTATTTTTTTAATAGCAACATAATTTGTTTTTCCCCTTTTAATTTACACTGACTAAAGGCCGTTATCAACAATATATTGTCTATAATATCTGGATACATTAGGAGATAAATTAATAACAACCAACACTATAAGTGATAATGTTCAGACTTTTTTAAACTTCCTAGGGACAGATAGTATTATTATGAACGGCTGTAAATTATTATATTATAGATTCATACAATCACAATTTTGTCATTAATACTATCTTTCCTAACAAGGATTTACTGTATACTAAATAAATCAGTAAAGAAATAAGAAAACATTGATTTAATGATACATATTTTCAAACTCTATTTTTATGCAGTACGACCGCTTTACCAAAATACTATATGACGATGGTCACGACAAATTACCACATAGCAGAATTTGCGTGTGAAGGTGTGAATATTATGATAAGCAGGGTACACAAAATGTGTATTCAAAAACGGACCTCGGGTAATAATAACAAATATTTTATGTAAATAAACTTACAATGTTCATACGAGACTATTTTGTTATAATATCAAGGTTACAGGTGGTTACAGTTTGCCTTTCCAAATCAATTTATAATTTAATGTAAGCATAGCAATAAGGAAAATGTTCAACATACTATATTAAATTCTTTACCTGTCACTAAATTGCTAATCAATGAAATCTCGTAGGATAAGGCGTAGGACATGCTAGCCTGGTATGTTCGATACTTAAGAGTATTAATATTAGTACTGTACACTCTAAGGTTCGATAAGATGAACTGACGACGGCTTTGGACCAGTCAGAGTGGCGAATGTTAGAGGCTTATGTACAGCAGTGGACTGTCTTAAAGCTGATCCATCAGCTTCTTCCATCCATCCGGGTTTTAACGAATTTAGGGAGTTTCATCAATTCTTTATGGATTCCATCATCAGAACGGAATTTTGATGAATTTCTGATCAATCTAATGCTTTATAATTTCTAAATAAAAAATAGTTTTCCAAAACGGTTGATAAATAACGTAACAAACATAAAAAAAGCTAATTAAGAACCTTTTTTTTGCAGTTGATTAAAGAGTACCTACTTTACAAATTCACTATGCAGTTAAACATATTAAATAGACCTATTGATTGCAAACAAAAAAGGAAGTAATTGTTTACAGAAACCATTGTTTATCTTGTCTAATTGTATGGATCATTTTTAACAATGTGATGTTAAATGATTAAAGTCCACGATGACGGCATATGTACTTACATTTTGTAATCAGTAAGTAGTTAGTTTGACCTCAATGCTTAAGGATGGAACTCCTTAATCCTTACACACCAGAACATTAAGAGGCTTCATAAGATTGCGTCCAGAAAGTGGGTAAGTGAAGCCTGCCTGGGTATTAGCAGTCGAAGTTAGTTGTTAGGTAACGTCAGTCCTGGATTTGTCAATAGGCCGTAAAGGCCGCGGCCTAGGGGCGGCAGCGTCCTAGGGGCGGCAGATTTCAGAAGATAATATAATAAAGATGATTTTGCTATTAAAAAGCCGCAAAAAATTGTAATTCTTGTTTTTTTACGCACTTGCTTAGTGACTAATTCAGTGCCTTCCTTACTATGAATGGAAAATTATTATTTGAGAAAGGTGCATGGGGCGGCGGAAATAAATTGGCCTACACTCATAAAAAATATAAATCCGGCACTGGGTAACGTAACAGTCATTCAAGTTCAATATCAATTAGCACAACACTAAGAATTTACTTAATACGCTTTACCTCCTTTAAACTGTAACGAGGTAGGTACTATTACCATGATGAATCATATAAATGAATCATGTAAGTATAGTTAAAATTTGAGGCCAATAAATTTACATCATGCTAATATCGCAACATATTAATGCATATATTTATGCTTTATTTTAGTGACGCCGCTGGATATCAGCAACACCATAATCCAAAATTTTAAGAAAAAAATAACCGACTTCAAATGAAGTATATCCAATAATAAAAAAGAATCTTCGAAATCGGTTGGATAATGAGTTATTCGTCCATCGTAACTTAATGAAAATTTAAGACTTATATGGTTTTGACATGGATGCCATTGTTAGATCTCGCTCAAATTTATGTGGAACCACACAACAAGCACCAGCTTTCGATTAAAAAAAATCATCAAAATCGGTTCACCCAGACCAAAGTTCTGAGGTAACAAACATAAAAAAAAACAGTCGGATTGAGAACCTCCTCCTTTTTTTGAAGTCTGTTAAAAACGCTTTTAGCCGCCCAAGAAAGCAGAGAGAATGAAAGTACTGACTTCAAGTCCATATAGCCAGAAAATACTTTTCAAACATCATAAAACAGACTTAAATAACCAGTACAACTAAAACATACCTCTGAAGTCTCCGTATAGATTTCTCCATGCTCGTCCTTATACGTGATGTTAATGTTAGCCACCGTATACGTATCCAGTGGCTTATGGTCCGGGGTTGGCCCATAGCGGACCGACTCCAGCTCGCTGGTCGGTGCTATGGCGTCTCCATGACATCCCACCATGCTCACTATACACCAGAAGGCCGTCAGTCTAGAAACTATCTCCTCCACACGCATCTTTAAAACATTCGAACACTAACACTGAATCGAGTCCCAACACTAAACATTCGACACCAACAACGTATTATCCCTTTGCACCGCACACGACTCGTCTCGGACGCTCGCACGTACGGTGTGACGATTGCAAATCGACACTTTATCATACGCGCTATCGGCTAACGAATGGTTTAACGCGACTATCGTTATCACTTGCGGAACGTTCGCTTCACTTTTGCTTCAGCTTCGGTTTTCAAATTATTTTTAATTTTAACTTGGCTTCGATTATCGAACTCCGCGTAGAGTAGCTAGGTCGAGAGCTTTCGTCACGAAATCTTGAACTCCGTCCGCATTCTCTGTATCTAGTTCCTCATGAGTCTACGTTGTGGAAGTCTACCGCCGCCCCATACCCCGTGAGGAACTTGGCTGCAGCGTGCAACTGAAACAATACAAACATTCCGTTATAATTTATATTTGATTTTTCTTGTGTTACAACACTATTCTCATCATTCATCTATGGGGTCGATAATTAAATGCCATTGTGAGGCAATCACTAGAGTATTTTCTTTGTTTGCGAAGACAGAAACATCATAATAACAGAAGCTAGGTACATGTTACTAAACTCTGTTTTTTAATTCCGCAAAGCATACATTTCCAGTATATCAAGTTTTTATTGTTTTCTAAATAGCGATGTGCCATAATCGGTGAAGGATTTCGGAGTTCGTTTGCGAAATATTTGGCTTTAAAGTGCTAATTTTGGTTAGAGTCACGTTTCCCTCCCCCTTGCCGGCTAAACGGTTGGAGATAGACAAGTGAAAAATTCTCAAAAATAGGTTATATGATGAATTTACAAGGAAAACTATCACGGCTATGTCAGCGTAAATAGTTAATGAGTAACAGTCGATAAAATTACTACTTCGGAACCCTTCATTGCGCGTGGCCTGACACACATTTGCTCGTTTTTTTTTCAATTTTCATTAAGTGATTTGCTTAGAAATTACAGTAACATAATAAACATAGGGCTTTTAAATAATTTTGTTTCAGGATTTTCTAAGGCGGAAGTAGATACTTTTCATGACCTATAATTTGTTACACAGTCAAGTGTATTGTAAACAAAAGGTATTTTTAAAACCCAGTCGTGTTACAATTAATAACTCATTGTACCTATATTTACTAAATAATTGTAAACTAAATATCGAACAAAATACATAGTTTGTTTTGCATTTGTTATTTATATGTCGGCTATAAATTTTGTACACAAAACTTAACTTCCATTGTTATCGATTGAGGATACGAGATATCGAATTAAATCAGGTTTATTACGTGCATTATCGCTATGACGTCAATGTGACATATTTTAAGAAATTAATTTACAATATGTAGGTAGCTACATATATTTCGAATTTAAAATCATGAATTTTGTTATGTAAAATATATTTATACGCCCTCTATTTAAAAGCAACAGTTATCAGAAATGTATATGTAAAATAAAAATCACTAACAAAATAACAAAAATAATAAGAAATTAAGTTTGGCTAACGAGAGTTGGGCTTCTTTGATGGAAGATGTGATCTATATAATAATATTCCTTTCCTACCAATCTCAGTAGTCTTCAAACCCCGATAAAATGAACAATTATTGAAAAAGTACAAGACTGTACCAATATTATAAACTAGCTGTCCCGGCGAACTTTGTACCACCTAACAAATCAATGTCATGTTACTTTTAACTTGTAACTAAACGGTGTGTGTGTTTCTCCCTCTCCCTCTTAGATATAAAATTTATAACTCAATAACTCTGATTTATTGAATTCGTCTCAGGCGCAAAAGCATAATAACTATTAAAATCGAGAAAAAGAAACAAATGACAACCGACATAAGAAACGACAACCGTCAAAACAGATGACAATCATCTAAAAAAATGACAGTCGTCAAAACAAATGACAAACGTCAATATAAATGAAAATCGTCCAAACAAATGACAATCGTCAAAACAAATGACAATCGTCAAAACAAATGACAATCGTCAAAACAAATGACATACGTCATAAAAAATGACAATCCTTTGTGAGGATGTATGGATGTCTGATACATTTTCACGCAAAAGCTAATGAACGGTGTTCACGAAACTTAGCACACAGGTGGACCATGATCTGGAATATTATGCCGGAAAATGCAGACAAAACTAGTACTTTATATACTTATCATACGTATACAGAATATTCAGACGCACCGATGTCACCGATATAAAAACAAAGGACAAGGAAGTTAGACACAAGCCGTTAACAAAATGTGTGGTCATAATAAATTAACGCATTGTTATGAATATGAACTAGGTCATGATGTATTTAAAACGATAAAAACAATAACAGTAGATATACACATATGTTGCTGGCGGTCATTAACCCGCGCGTGGCCACGGTCGTCGACCGACCCTCTATAAAGTCTCAATAACAAAATATAACATTCCCGCAAATTCGATAACATTATCACCGACACAGACTATATATTTAAGATTAATGGTGATCGCACATAATATAAGCCTGATGCGTATGACATCGGGCTCTCATAATATGATTTCATACAAATGCGGTGCGTCCGGCGCGTATTATGTGCGTTCAGCACAAATCCTCATTTAGATGCAACTTTTATAAATACGAGTACATTTATTTAAGCCACTCCTTCCTTCAATATCAATAAAAAGTGTGAAAAGTTTCATCTTAAGGTTTTCTTTTAAGGTTTTTTTTTCTAACTTTAATTCTAATTAATATTGTTTGTGGCGGCATTCTATAATAAATGCCAAAACTAAGTAAAAAACAATAATAACAATAAGCGTCAACAAAACAGATAATTGAAATTATATATGAGACGTGGAAAGGCGTTGGCGTAGTAATTGATTGGCGAAACATTTTATGGTGTTTTTATGGCGACCCAATTTCCGCCCGCAACGTACTATCGTTTATGGCAAAGTCACGAGCTATTTATTCACCGGCACGTTTTTTAAAACATAAAAAGGAATACCTACCTGCGTGCATTTGCAACTTTGAAGCGGAGTAACGGCGTTATCATAAAAATAAATAACAGTTTTTTTTACTTAAACAAGCAATGTCACTTACAACTAATATTGCTACCAACACGAGGCCAAAACGACACCTTTAGTACTTTTTTCTTCTCTTTTCTTTCTTGGCCAATGATGACCACTTTCCACCAGGTTTATCAATCTATTTACCAACCATTTAAATGAAAAAAAATATTAAAATCTCATCTCTGGCAACAAAAGTGAAGAATAAAATATGTTGCAATATCAAGAATATCGCTATGAAAGCAAGATTACTAAGACTACTTAAATTAATAATATATTACCTCGTATGAAACACATTAAAGTAGTATGAAGCATGCATAAAAACTTCCGTGTCTACGCAAATAAGAAGACTTATTAAGGGTTAACGATATCTGACTTCCTTATTTGTAGTGGACTTCAAATTACAGGAATTAAATAATAGAAATTACGCGAAACCTTCAGAAAATTCTTCATTACGACAGATAAAAACATCGTTTAGACTTGCATATTATGTAAGTAAAGATAAGAGGATAAAGTTATTTAATCTAGTCAGTTTTAAACCAAGTGTTATATTTTGAGAAGAAGTGTAATAATTATATTTACAATTATTATTATAATAATTTACTTTAATTAAACTTATCGTAGTGTAAAATTGTACAGGCAGTCATAAAAATAAAATACATATTTAAAAAAATAATAATTTACACTGTTCTTTTTACACCGTGGGAATTAATACGGTAATAATTGTAATGAATAACTCAGAAATAATTTATAGATACGAAAAAATTTCAAAAATACGTTCAATGAGAAACACATAATGTATAATAAATTAACTAAAGATTATATTAGAAACCATCGTAATGAGGACGTTTACTTATCAGTTAAACTACAATTCCTTAAGTCACGTTAACTGATATCTTAAATGTAAGTACAGATAAACTGTTACATTATTATCTAACAGTTTAAAACAGCTACACTTAAAACGTTTCAATATTATTACTACATAAACATTCAAAATCTTATTTTTGTATGATTATGTAGTAAAAAGTAACAAAACTCGGTAAAAGGAGCACTGGTCGCCTCCAACCAGGTGGACTGATGACCTAAAGGAGACAGCGGGAAGCCGCTGGATTCAGAGGGCCTAGGACCGATCGGAGTGCCGCCAATTAGGGGAGGCCTATGTCCAGCAGGAGGCTGTTAGATAGATAGAATCATTCAAAGACTCAAATGTCTAGGATTCACACAAACCCGTTACAACAGAAACCACCTAACCGTGTAATAATGTTCTTTTAATTTCCGTCACACTCAAAGCACAAGACGGTTTAAAACCATCTTCCACACGTCCTTCCTCGTCTACAGAATAGATTTCATATCACTTCCACCAAGAAGAAACTATGAACATAGCTTCCCTCTTGGCCATGCAATGCGTCGCTAGATCTGTGGCTAAATCCCCTGATGTGGCTACTTCATGGAAAATTTTGGAACACACTTTATTTACTTTTAGATCTTTATTACGTCTCTACATTGAAGTCTGAATTGCAGCATACTTTAACAATGTGTTCTTTGACCAATGATCATAGAACAATGGAAAGGTAGGAAAAACGATCCCAAACCATCAATGGAAATACACGATGGAAATAGTAGGAACACCCCTAATTTACACTGGCAATGATTACCATCAGGTTACTCGTCTGCCTTTGCCTTAGGGCATAAAAAAACACAAACATTTGTTTACGATAATTATCTAACTGACCAAGAATTACCCGGGAACCTTGCAATCATCCACTTAGATAACAGGGTCATGAATATTTAAAATTAGGTATTTCTTTTACAATCAATCATCGTCATTATTTTTTTGCTGATTAATTTGTTGTCTTATTAGTCTCATTACCATTGCAAATAATCCACTTATTATTGCTTGTTGTTATCTCAAGTTTTTATAGTTGTTACTATGACGCTATGACGTATTTGACCATAGCCTCCAAAGCTATGGAAAATGGTACTATAATAACAAACCACGTCATAGGTAACCTTCCGAGGTATAAATCTTTTTGTTAACGCGTTTCCGGTCGGAACATTACCGTAAGGTCTAAATTATGCCTGGGGTATGAGTTGTGGGGTATTCCGGCGTCAGATATTAACGGTGGCGTAAGGTCTACGTGGGGTATGATTAGTGGGGTATGGGCTGTGGGGGGTCGCAATATTCAAATGAATAATGGTCCCGTTCGTGTTCCAGTATTGGTCAAGGTCGTGACCTTGTAATGCTTACCGAAACGTTTTAGAGCTCAAACAACTCCGTATTAAACATTTGGTGCGTGAGGCTCAGCTTAGTCTTTTTGTGCGAGGTGAACAATGCAAGTGCAATTTTGGATGTCCTAGAGACGCAAATGTGCGGGTGCAAAATGATGCGAGTTTTCCGCTTTCTTGGATCAGCAATGGGTCATTTATGTCTGAAGAAAAGAAAAATAAAATAAAATAAAATACTGATCTCTATGGGCGACGGCGGCTACTTAAAGTTAGCTTGTCAGTCTGGACATAAACAACACTAGAGAGCAATTTTTCGCTGATTCTAATCTTTTTACACCATTGTTGAAGAACCCTATGTCATAGTGCCCCGAACCCGGGACAACCATAGGAAAGAGGAAGCACCAATCAGCTCACATACTTTTATTATTCTGCAAATCTGCCTCGAAAAGTAGATATCAACTAAGTAGTCTAAGTATATGTAAGGCGTCTTTGTCACTGACATAAAGGTATAGTATGTACTATCATCCACAACAATACTCCTTCCCAATAGGCCGTATTCCTATACTACTCTAATTCACCTTCATTGTCGATACAAGGTTCTAACCTTCAAGCGGCCATGTCCTTCAGGCAGGTAATCACGACAAAACCCCCTAATGGGGTGGTGTTCAGATTCGACAATGGATAAGGAGTAACTAAAATGTTTTGCTGGATCAATAATGAAACTTGTACACGAATAAATCAAAGGTTTTGCGATGGTAACTATTGTGCGTTTGGGTTTGACGTCATTTTCTCCAAGCTACTATACTATTGCATAGTATGATTCCTTCAATCATACTTATATGCATCATACTATCTTCGTTGTCATAGCTATAGTATGACGAGGGGAAGTCCTACGTGAAGTGCACTATACTGGATTTACAGTTTTAACACAGTATTGTAAAATTTGTAGACAGCCGTGTTATGTACATACTTATACAAATCATGTTCGTATGAAAATTTTCCTATTATAAAATGCTAATATGATTATTAATTGATATGATACCTTACGTAATTGATAAATTTAACTTGATTTTGCATGTGTATAAGTATGTATGTGTAATACATACATGTGTAATTGATTAAACAACTATATTTCCGAGTGTCAAATCTGATGTGGATGAAGAGGTAGAACAGGAATTTTATTATAGAAATACTTCTCCGTAAGCTCTGGAAGTTCCGAGTAGTGTAAAACTAGTTATTTATACTAATTATGCTGTTGCTGAATTTAAGAAAGATATTTCTATTAGCAGAGTAGGAAACAAACTTGAGAACATTACAACTAAACTTTAAACTAAAACAGTCAGATATTATGTAGGCAAACAGCCGAAAAACGTGTATGCGAGTCAACTGATGTTAACTCGCCCATGGACAATGCCCGCCTTCCACTGCGGAAGGATAATGAGCGGGAAATAGCTGAGCGAAACGGAGTAAAAGAGATTCGGACTTCTACTGAGAAAGAGTTAAACAGAAAATTATAGTTTGCCTTACACTGCGAGCGAGCTTCGCGGAGAGAGCTAGGTGTGGAATGAGATGAGTGAGATGAGCGAGGTGTGGAAACGCTTCTATGAAATTGACTATTGTGAGTCGAACCGAGTTCGTGTGGAGTCCATTCTACTCGCAGTGGAAGGCGGGGATAGTAGCGGCAACACCGAGTTTCGGCAGGAGACCAGCACGGGCGTGGTTATCAGCCATCGAGGTTGTGGCGACCATGATTCAGGTCCGCCCTTTGCACGACCGTTATGTTACTGTTAGGGATGTGCTGCGAATAAATTATCGACAATCCACTAAATGAAAGCCATAAGATGTTACATAGATGTTAATAGATTTAACTATTGAATCCAACGATCGCATTAAGTTTTCATTTGAATGATTGTTTCATAATGACTAAAATCATTTATTAAACAATTCATATAAATGATTACTATCATTTCACATACCAACAAGACAAATTTTAACGATACTCACGATTTTCCCACCCATTTTCATGGATCATGGTCATGGCGAGATTGGCTGGTCAAAAAAGTAAATAAAACATAAAAGCAAAAACGGAAACAGTTAAAATGTTCAAACTCAAATTGTTCAACTCAATAACAACTATCTGTATCAAATCTAAGCAAAATAAAATCGCATCGCATCGACAAAACAACATTTAATAGCCCATCCCTAAATCACAAAGGCTTCCGTTTCCCCTAGCGTGACTGGCGCTATCATGAACTTCAGACGCTATACGCCATTACATGAAGGCCACGAACTTGGACCTTAATGGCTGGCGTGGCAATGACAATGCAGTGCCCAACCCTGGCTGCGTCGAGCCATTTGTCATATGGCGAGGTCATCGGAAAGTTGAACGTCCATTTATTTGATACATCAGAGCTATCATATTATTATTATTTATTTAAAGGAAATTATTGACCTTAGCTAAGTTGGATGACCCTAGTGAAGCGAGAGATTCGATTCCCGGTTGAAAGACATTTATGTGACAAGTATATTCATATTTCATATCAGGTAGTGCGTATTAAGAGTACATAGTAGGTAAATGAAGTCAAATATTTGTATTATCTTTAATAACTGCGACACGGAATCCTACTTTTATTAGGCTTTAATTCTGTATTCTGAGGCTTTATCACTGTTTTTTTCCGCTTATCTTGTTTGTGTGGGTCAAAGTTTCTAAGCTGAATTAGATCTACTTCCTCTAATCCTAAATTTTACAATACTGTTTTTGTTTTGATGACAATGCATTTTTGTGATATGCACAAGCTGATATCCCACCCAGCTTTGGCTCCAGAATAAGGAAGTAAAACGTTTTTTTTTGCTTAACTATAAAAGCGTGTATTTAGTTTCTAAAGACTTGTTTCATGAATATTTTAACACAAGTGTGGCGACAACGCACACATGTCACACGGTGACGTCACTTCGCCCTGAATCACGCTATCGAAGTTTTCAAAGATCGCTAGTATATATACGAATGCTCCGACAACGACAGTCGGGGCTCGGCCGCCTCCCAGGCAACACATCTCGCCTGGCGGGAGATCTCCCTTTGCCAAACTGGTGACCCTCGACAAGAACACGTCCCTTCTGTGCACCGATAGCGGCAGCAGGCATCACTCCCCCCTCACCTCACCGCTCACACCCGACGGATAGCAGCGACATCTCCCCGCAGTCTCATCACCAGCCACACTAGCTCATCGGGTTCATCGCAGCGTATGCCCAAGACGCTTCCTGTCCCCGTTCCGGCTATTGTCCACACGACGGCTCCACTGACGGCTGGAGTGCACATCACTCGCCCTCTGCATTGGTCGTCTCACCCTCCCATCCCGACTCACCGTGGATAGAGGGCATCCCGTGGACACACATGGCTGAGCAATCATCGCGGCGCACGGACTGCAAGATGTATCGACCTCCGGTCTGAGCAGGGGGGTGATGTGGCGACAACGCACACATGTCACACGGTGACGTCACTTCGCCCTGAATCACGCTATCGAAGTTTTCAAAGATCGCTAGTATATATACGAATGCTCCGACAACGACAGTCGGGGCTCGGCCGCCTCCCAGGCAACACATCTCGCCTGGCGGGAGATCTCCCTTTGCCAAACAAGAATTTAGTATTTTAATCGATTTCAAGTAAAAGAGACCTTTCCAAGGAACGCCAGAGATGTAATAGTTCACCGGGGAAAACCTGTCCAATTTCCTAACAAAGCCACAACAGCTCATTCAGCGGACGTAATTTATTATTTTCCCATAATTTCTACCATCAGTCAGTCAGAACGGGAGACTTCCCGATCGTGACGTTTTTGCGCCATCCAATCAGAGAACGAAGTGGAGCGAGGAGCGTTTTAATTAATCGGTTTTGTATCGCAACCGCCATTTCCGTATGAAAAACTCAATCGTTTGTTTGCTGAAGACACAATTTTAATTCAATACTGATCTTTCGATGCGACTGAAAAACTATTCTTAATTCAACAGGCATCTGGTATCTATCTTCCTTTGCTTATAAATTAAATTGAAGTGTCTGTCTTGGAAATAACTTTGGTTTTTCTAAGTGATGCAACCTTTTTGTCTGACCGTCTGTCCGCTGTTCGTCTCTTTAGTTGAAAAACCCCTTAAACCTTTGATGCTTATTGGAATTGGGTATATTTTTTACTGACGCCTACTATTTATTGTGTGGTAATTACCAAACAAGATGTAACATAGATTTAGACGATTCAACAGAGAATCAGAGAGTTCAGTTGATGATAATAACTTTACAAGCCTTCGTTTGTAGCGGATAAAGAGACAGTTAAATGTGTTTTTGGGGTCTTGGCTATTGTATTGTTCATGTCCACGGAAATGTTAGTGCTTTTGGTTAGTTTGAGAGATTATTATACATTGATTTTTCTTTTATATACGTATCTATTACTTGTTTTAATTTACAGTTAGAACACGGAACTTGTGTTGTATAAAAAATTGAATAACGGCTAGGTACATTGCATTGTTCAGTAATTGTATGTAACAAACATCCATTGTTACAAACATTATGCAAGTTTGTTTTTTTATTAACAACCATTGTAGAGTTGTTGACGTTGATCTGTTTCCCTTATTTCCTAACACTGTTAGCAACTTAAGGTAGTTTGAAAATTATGAGTAGGTATGAGAAATAGTTTTTTTTAATAAGTTACTGTTTGAAAAAACTTATGTATATGCAATCCTGGCGGCGCCCATGTTCTAAACCGGTGGAAACATAAAATATTCACATATCACAAACTCAGTGGAAAAAAAGCATAAGTCGTCTTACGTTGAATTTTAGTTATTAATATTATTGGAAAGAGGGACAAAAGCTGCATATGCTCATTTTTTTCAAATTTTTATCATTAATCTTGACGGTTTTGTGCAAGAAATTGTAATGTAAATTCCTTAGACTACTTACTGATATTTTAACAGTTTTCGTGCTCTCCTGAAAAATTGCAATTTTCATCCTATGCCTTTTTTCCACTGAGCGTGCTATATAAAGTCACCTTTTACAGAAGGATTCATCGAGGACGGAATTGACAATAAGATAATTGTGTGTACAGCAGACTGAACCTTGTCCACACCTTGTATGAGCATAGTTATCGCATGAAAAACTGGTTTTACAAGGAAGCTGTAAAGTACGTGTAAAATATACACCTAGCTCAGGACTGCACGCTTTTGATTAGCGAAACGAGTTTTAATAGCAATGTATTCTTATTGTTTCCTCAGTAATTGAAAACTATTTTGTTTCTTAACGCGTTAACGCTGATGTCACAGGAGCATGCGAGGATAAAAATTTTTGAAGTTAAGTATACTTCTTTAGGCGCGTTATGAAATAAATGGAAAAAATGATGAGAGTGAAATTTTAAGATTTGTAACTCGGACGGTGACACAAAACGACGGTGACGAAAAACGTCACGCGCGTTTTTAAAAACGCTGGTTTTGAGAAAATTATTATTCTCGTATTATTTTCATTATACTTACTTATTGTTTTTTTTTTATATTGTTAGAATATTCACAAAAAAATCATAAAAATCGGTCGAGCCGTTTCGGAGGAGTGCGACCACAAACACTGAGTCTGTGACACGAGATTTTTATATATTAGAAGATTTTTTTATATTATATTAGATTTACCTTACCGATACTAAATTTCAAAATTTAAGTACAACACAGAATATTCTCAAATTGGTACCCCGGACAAAAATAACAGAGCGGAGTAAAATGACAGGAAAATTAAAACAGAGTCTGTTTCGGTATTTTTTCCAAGGAAGGCGAAATTTTTCCAAAATGTTAGAATTAACGACTTGTTATTAACAGGTGTGCAGCTAAATACTATACTTAACCGATCGATAATATAATTTGTATCACACGAAACGAAGCGTGTTTGGGATATTTACCACGTCGTGACTTGTACATCATAAGGCGCCGGCCACACAGAAAAGACGTAAGACGAAGACGGGGCTCAGACCCGTCGCAGACAGGGCGCCGTCACGACTTTTTAAAACATATAGAAAAGACAAGGAACGGGCGTGACGGCCGGCGCACACTGGGCTTTTCCCGGCCACAGAGTACTTAATCACTACGTTTTAAGAGACCTGCTCTCCACGTCCTTTCCGCTCCCCCGCTGGCGCCTACGCAGGCCCGCGTCCTGTCCTTTCTGTATGTTTTACAATAGGGCGCCGACGAGAAAACGTCGTGTCGGGCGTCCCGTCTTTTCTGTATGTTTTACGTCGCGACGGCTGCATACATTTTGTATGAAAGTAGATTAAACGGGCGCCGCGACTGCGACGGGTCCGTGTCTTGCGTCTTTTCTGTGTGGCCCGCGCCTAAGGTGAAGTACAGATGAAACTGTAATTTAATTTGTGTAAGTTATTTTGTTATCTCATTAATAATAGGGATGTTGACTAATTTTAGGATTCAATTTAATTTTATAGATAGGACCTTAATATTCACGAAAAAATATTATAAAAATAATAATCTTCAATTTAAAAACAAAAATTGAAAAAATAAAAATCATTATCAAATTGCCCATTTGCATTGCAATTGGTCACGTGACGTCACAATCCGTTATTCAATACTATCTGTTTGCTGAAGTTAGTTGAATTTGCATATAAAATACTTTCAATGACGTCATAAGCTCAAAATGGCGTTTGAGGTCACATGACAGTGAGTTGATATTTAATTTATTGTGATTGATTTCGATAAAAGAATCATACTTTAGGTCTTTAAATGTTACCACTAGTATTTTAGACAAAAAATTATAGTAATTTATAATTAGTGTAAACTGTAAACATCCCCATTATGTTTGTAATATAATAGAATTATAGCGTAGAAGATCATTCGCTCAGAGGGATTCGAATCGAATCAAATCGTGAAGAAATGAATAGAACTTTCTGATCTCTTTTTTTAACTGTTCATAATGTTTTTGAAATGTCCATGGTCGTCAGGGGATGGTGCACTGAAAGCTCGAGTTATCCTTATCACATAAAAATTGTTGTGAAGCTATAAAATATAGGTCACAAATATATGTATGTGAGATACAGAATTGTTGTACCTTACCTATTGCTGTTGGTAGCTTGGCTGGAGTCTCATTTTGACGTCACAATTATGTGTGCTTCTTCTTTAGAATATCTTTTAAATCTTATTAAATAGTAATTTATACTATCTTTAATATGATTATAAAGAAACTAGGTTTTCGCGTGGGGCGCGCGCTGCTAAAGCAGCGCGCGTGCCTTTCTCTTTCGCAAAAGACAAAATAAATAGATAGTTTTTTTTCTTCAAAAATATTGGTCTTTGAAATTTATTTTTCGATTCAGGGGTCTGTTTGCGACATATTTGACTTCAAACTACTTTTGGTTTGTCTATTTTTTGGCATGATTAACAGAATATGAGAGGAAAAGGGAGAGGGTGAGGGAGGGGGTGAGGAAGATGGAGAGGGAGAGGTAGGGAGAGGGGAAGGAAGAGGGAGAAGGAGAGGGAGGGAGAGTGAGAGGGGGGAAGAGTGAGAGGGAGGAAGATGGAGAGGGAGAGGGAGGGAGAGGGGGAGGAAGAGGGAGAAGGAGAGGGAGAGGAAGAGGGAGAAGGAGAGGGAGAGAGAGGAAGAGGGAGGGGGAGATGGGGAGGTAGCGGGAGAGGGAGGGGGGGGGGAAAGGGCGAGGGAAAAGGTTAGAGGGGAGAGGTAGGGAGAGGGGAGGGAAAAGGAGGAGGAGAGGTAGCGGGAGAGGGTGGGAGAAGGAGAAATTGATAGGCGGTACAAAGTTTGCCGGGTCAGCTAGTTGATAACTAATAATAACGCTTAATACTAATAAACGCCTCATACTTCGTATTGACATTCAATGGACAAACAATCTGAAATATTCGACACAAAATACATTTGTATGAAAATTAATATATTTATATGGCAACACTGCAATATTTTTCCTCCGATGTGTATGATCTATAAGTATCAACAGCCTCCTGATATATTGTAATGACATAAGATTGATGAAACAGCCTGAAATATTACATAAAAAAGTACATTTATATGAAAACTTTTATTTTTCGTATGGCAACCCTGAAATATTTTTTCAACATCATTTACGGACTATTTATACCTACAATCGTCCCATACATTATAAGGCCATCAAATGAAGACAACTGCCTCAAATATTTGAAAAAAGAAAACATTTGTATGAAAATTATTATTTTTTGTATGGCAACACTGAAATTTTTTTAACCAAAATTCACAAAATATCAGTACCTACAAATGCCCCATACATTATAGTAGCGAAATATTCAATCCAAAAATAAATTTGTATGAAAATTATTATTTTTTGTATGGCAACACTGAAATTTTATAGTTTTTCCAAAACGAATGATTTAATTAAGAAATATCTCCCATACATTTCTTATACTTTTGATCTATAGT
Organism: Thymelicus lineola; assembly: GCA_963932265.1. Lineage (NCBI taxonomy): Eukaryota > Metazoa > Arthropoda > Insecta > Lepidoptera > Hesperiidae > Thymelicus > Thymelicus lineola. The sequence continues at coordinate 4,011,168 of OZ010702.1, read as the reverse complement.
TTAGGCTCAACTACTCGAAAAGTAAAAAAAATTCTGGACTCCAGTGTTGCCACTTAATTAAGATGAAAATGGTCAAATGTCATTACGACTACCACAAGAAATCTTTTTGTTTGATTTTTTTATCAAAAATATTTTTCCTTCTACTTTTCATATTTTTGAATGGAAAGTCCAAAAAATTGTATGAACGAAGAAAAGAAAAACCAAACATGGCAACACTTTCGGCCAAGTTACATAACCGCCTCATACAAAGTAACCCCCTCAAGTGTTGCCAACCTACTAATTTTTGCCTTCAAAAAATGCAATTTTCCGTACATTTTATAAAATGGCCGCCACGGGGTCCGCCATCTTGTTGAAAAAAAAATTATTCCCAAAATATCAAAATTGAGGACACTTACAAGGGAAACCAAAAAGAATATTAGAAAAAAGTTGAATAACCACCCCGATGCGAGCCCACAAAGTCACCTCTAAAATTTCAAAACTTTAAAGAAAAATATCTCGGCGGCCATCTTGTTTTTTCAATTTTTTCTAATTTCATCGTATTACTCGTCCCAAAATTATTCGAAAATGACACCAATATTGGGTAGGTGCTCACATAAATAAAAAAGTTGACAATCGCCGAGCGGCCGCCATCTTGAATTTTCGAGCGGTCGGATTTTTCCCATAGTGACCATTAGTAGTCAAGCAATTTTTCCATACATCATTATAACCCCCCACCAATACTTTCGGCTGGGCTACTCGAAATGTGAAAAAACGGGAAAAAAAATTCTAGCTCCCAGTGTTGCCAGTTAATTTAGATGAAAATGGTCAAATGTCATTACGACGGCCACTTAAAATTTTTTGGTGAAATTTTTTGATTAAAAATGTTTCTCCTTCTACTTTTCATATTTTTGAATAGAAAGTTCACAAAAATGTATGAACGAAAAAAAAATCAACATACCCTGGCAACACTTCAGACCAAGTCCCACAACCGCCCCATACAAAGTGACCCCCTCAAATGTTGCCAACCTAAAAAATTTTTCCTTCAAAAAATGCAATTTTTCGTTTATTTCATAAAATGGCCGCCACGGGGTCCGCCATCTTGTCGAAAAAAAAAATATACCCCAAACGTCAAAATTGGGGATAGATCCAAGGCAACAAAGAAAAAAAATCGCAAAAAAGTTAAAAACCCAACGCAATTCGACCCCGCAAAGTAGCCTCGAAAATTGAAAAATTTTAAACTTAAATATCTCGGCGGCCATCTTGTTTTTTCAAATTTTTCCAAATTCATCGTAACACTTTTTCCAACATTAGTCGAAAACGACACCAATCTCGGGTAGCTGCATAATAAAAAAAAAAGTTGGTCTTTTCACCTCGGCCGCCATCTTGGATTTTTGAAAAGTTGGAGTTTTCCCATAAATCCGGGAGTGAACCAAAAATTCCCCCATACATAGTATCTACCCCCCACCACTCCTTCTGGGAGATCAATTCGGGTTTTCGTAAAACGAAAAAAAAATTCCAGCAGTCAGTGTTGCCAGTCGACATCGACGAAAATAGTCAAATGTCATTATGACAACCACGACACGATTGCATGTGTGAATTTTTGATTAAAAATATTGCTCCTTCTACTTTTCATGTTTTTGAATAGAAAGTCCAAAAAAATGTGTGAACGAAGATAAAAAAAATAAAACCTGGCAACACTTTGAGTCAAGTTACACAACCGCCCGGAACAAAGGGACCCGCTCAAATGTTGCCAACCAGAAGAAAAATGCACCCAAAAAATGTCATTTTTCGTACATTTTTCAAAATGGCCGCCACCGCATCCGCCATCTTGTCGAAAAAATAAATATCCCCAAAATATCAAAATCGAGGATACCCTCAAGCGAATGCAAAAAAAATATTGCAAAAAAGTTGAAAAACCTCCCCGATGCGACCCCTCAAAGTCACATCTAAAATGGAAAAAATTCAAACCAAAATAACTCGGCGGCCATCTTGTTTTTTAATTTTTTTCTCATTTTTTCGTAATTCCCTTCCTAAACTTTACGAAAACCACAAAAAACATTGGGCAAAAGGCCATAAACAAAAAAGTTGATAATCGCCGCGCAGCCGCCATCTTGAAAATGGGAAATGTCAGATTTTTCCCGAGGTGTGGTGAGGGAAAGGAGAATATCCGCCATAGACAACAAAACCCCATCTCTGCTCCTTCTGGGAGAACAATTGTATAGTTCAGTCAGTGGTAAGTCTAGGATTATATATTATAACTAGCAGTTGCCCGCAGCTTCGCACGCGGAAATTATGCTTATCATATTTATTTTGTACCCCTCATAGAAGAAAATTTAATAACAGGTTAATTTATATTGAATTTAGGAATTTGTAAAGTAAAAGCTACGATACAATCACAAATCATTCCTCAGTTCAAGGGTTTTGATGTGATGCCCGGACAGACAAACAGACAGACAGAAAGACAATAATTTTAAAAACAAATTTTTGGTGCTCTAACACGTTACTGATTTGTTATTTATTGATTATAAATTTCAATGTTAGTCCCTCTCCCTCTTTCTCTCTCTCTTCCTCTTCCACTCTCAGTCCCCCTCCAGCTTCAAGTACCTCTCCCTCTGCCGCTCCCTGCCCCTCTTCCTCTCCAGTTCTCTGTCCCTCTCCCTCTCTCGCTCCCTCTCCCATTCCCGGTCCAACTCCCGCTCCCTGTCCCTGTCCCTTCCCTCTCCCGCCCCCGGTCCCTCTACCACTTCCTGTTCCTCTCCCTCTCGCACTCCCTATCCCTCTCCCGCTCCCTGTCCCCCTCCCTCTCCCGCTACCGGTCTCTTTCCTGCTTTTTGTCCCTCTCCCCTCCCCCTCCTATCCGTAAAGTCCCCTATACAAAATTTCTTTCTCACTATAAGCTTACATATTAATTTTCATAATGAAGAATTTCCTGAAAAATTTGCAACCCCTTTATTTACCTCTTAGGGGATGAAATTCTAAAAAAAACCTGTTACAGTTATTATTTGTTCTTAATTATAAGCTTACATATCAAGTTTTACATTACTTCAGAGTTCAAAAATGACAATGTTTCTTTAATATTTACATCCCCTTAGTTTTGCCCCATAGGGGATGAATTTCGAGAAAATCATGAAACAGTTATTTTTTGTGTCTAATTATAAGCTTATATACAAATTTTCACCCTTCTTACTTCAAAATTGACGAATTTGCCACGCTAACTTGCACACTTAAGAATTTCTTAAATGTTCTTAACTTCAAAAATGACGAAGTTGTGTACTAAGTTCCATCGCCTAAATTAACCTTAAGGAATGATTTTCCAAAAAAAAGAAACGTGTGTAACTGTAAACTTACATAAAAAAATCATATTTATAACTTTTAGAGTTATTACGGGCAAAATTTACTGGCAAAGTTGAATTGTATGTATGTAATTGACTACCAACCCCTATTTTTAGGGGATGAATTTAGAGAAAACCGTGATATAATAATTTTTTATGTCTAACTATAAGCTTAAATACAAATTTTCACCCTTCTTACTTCAAAACTGACGAAGTTCCCATACTAACTTGCGGCGCCTTAATTAACCCTATATGGGATGATTTTCCAAAAAAACGTAATACTTCTAAATTTAGTTTCTAATTTAGACCTAATATGTAAATTTTCATGTTTTTAACTTCAAAAATGACGAAGTTGCATACTATGATAAAACGCCTAAATTAACCCTTTAAGGGATGATTTTTCAAAAAAATGTGTTAAAGTTAACTTTTATTTATTACTATAAACTTACATGAAAAATTTCATATTTATAACTCTAAAACTGACGAAGTCGGCTTGTATGAAAATGACTTCTAACCCCTATTTTTACACTTAGGGGATGAATTTCCAAAAATCCGTTCTTAGCTGACGTCTCCTTAGCATAAACTATCTCCCTGCCAAATTTCATCATAATCGGTTCGGTAGTTTCTGAGATTTTTTGTTTAATCAGTGTATCTCTTTTCAATTTTATATATATAGATATTACTTCTTCAAGTAATTTGAGAAATATATGTATATTTAAAAAAAATCTATGCCATTCACCTATGATATGAATGGAGTATAGTACAATTATGTACTATTATGTATTCTATATAATGTGCTACATTTGTACATCAATACAAAAAGTAGTAATAACATTGATAAGTAAAATATTATACTAATTACATTATTAATAACAATTTTAGGTTCTACTTCAAATCGATCGATTCGATCAATCATAATTTGTTAAAATAAGGTGTCATAAAATAGTTTTTCTTGACTATTATAAAAATTATAATAATAACTATTTTAAAACCTAGAAAATGTTCTTATAGACCTTACACAACTTATGAAGGTTAAATAAAATATATGGAATTAAAATGATTAAGTAGTCGGTTTAAACTATGGTATGGAAAAATTTTATTGTGTACTTTAAATGCAAATATTTTTGATAGATACAAATATTTTTTGTAAATAAGCAAATAATTGAATCAATCAATATTGTTTTTATCTGCGATTGTCTATTTTTGTGTTTACGAAAAATTTGTTATGGTGGGTCTGAGTCTCGACCAAGGTTTCAAGGTTCTGCAAACAGAACACAATGCCGTCATTAACACGCTGAAATGTGTTTTCCGGAAATCTCGAAATACCTAACTGTTATTGTTTTAAGTAAGTCGCCGTATTCTTCATTTTTCTAGCCCAGTCCAAAGTCTTGGGCTCGAAACAAAAAATCTAGCCGTCTTCTTCATGTTGTCATAACTCATAACACTGAAGGCGTTACGCATCCTGTTGCCCAACAGCTGATTACACATAAGCTTTTTTAGTAAAAAAGTATTGTTATAAATCAGAGTCCCGTAGTGCAAGGTCCCGTACTGTATATGTTGAATTGACATCAACATATACAGGTAAGGTTGACCATACATAATTACATTGTCTCTGGAGTCGAAGCGGTCGCCATGGCCAAAATCGATTGGAAAACATCATCACCATGTTGAATTGACCTTACATTCAAAATTATCTTTAGATTTCTATATTTCCTATGCATACATTAAGCAAGTATTTCCCTTTTTCGGATACATTTTCCATGTAATACAATCTATACAATTGACCTATAGCAAAAGTATGAAAGCCCGATGTTTAAATATTTTCACTAAATAATTTTGATGGTTTATTGCCCGTGCTACTATTATTCTTACTACAAGAAGTAAAAAGAGTAATTTTTTGCCCGTGTTATTACTTAGTTTGTCGTTTTTGTGAGACGACCACACCGATAAACACGTTTTAAATTGTATATAATAATATTTCCGAGTCCATGACAATGTAACTGACCGTTCTAGAACGAAATTCTACGTTTAAGTATATGCAAAACAATACTTAATTTAAAATGAACATCGTATGTTTTAATTTTTTTATCCTTTCCTTGTTACTTCTTTCAGAAGTTGTTTATACAAAGGAGAACCCCAACTTCCATAGAAACTCAGGCCTAAGTAGACAAGACTGGAAATTGGCTGTCAATTAGATCATTGCAAAAGGTTTAATTTCTCCAATTTTCACGGCTGTCCGCAATGGCCAACTAAGGAAATCCTAGAATGAATCACCTTAATTATAGGTTATGATTATGTCATACTCGTGTCACAGTGCTATTTAATATGTATGTTACACTTACTATAAACCAAATACCTACGAGTAATCATTACAAACGTGATAAAAATAAAAATTTCTCAAAAATACTAACACTTAAACTACGAGTTTAATGGGTAAAACTGAGTTGGCGGGTGATTATTATACTATCTACTACTTAAATGGTTTTCACCCAAAACGAATGTCATAAAAAGGTTGTTTAATAAAAGCTATTGCATATTTCAAGAGATTTTATTAGTTATCATTATAATATATTAATATTTCGTCTAGTTGTGCAGGAGGCGCTATATTTCGTTGGTACCTTGCCCAATCAAGATACCATAATATACTCATTGTACCTAAGTATGGCCACAGCAACCTCCTGATCTTCTAAAGATGTATAGGGTACATTATCCAGTGTTCAGGACTTATTCTGAACCTTTGTCAGTCACAAAACAGGCGATTAAGGAGTCCATATTCATATAGTATTGGTTTGCAAGAAATTGTAGCGAAACTGCGAAACACATTCACCAAAACACAAGTACGAAAGCGAATACAATACAATAGAAAATTAAAATCACTGTGTGCGTGTCGATGAGTTTCAATAGTAAATAGGGCTCCAAATACGCTGAAAATATTTGATAGTAAAAATATACAAGAACACGCGTAGAAAGATGAAAGATCGATGACAAATATGACAATACCGTGATGTTATTTATAAACACTATGGTTACCAAAATGACATTATTAGGGATTACATCATCTTTGTTGTCAATCGATTAATCGATGTCAAAATATTCGAAATGTAATTTAATAAAATTAGCGTAACGATTAAATGGTAATTATAATATATTACATAGTTTTGATTTATATGGAATACGAAAATATGTAAAATTAAATTAATATTATAATTATAATCAATAAATAATACATAAAATATATTATTATGTTCCATCAATCGATAATTATCAATCGATTCAATCGATTATAAAATCGTATGTAATGAGGTAAATACTGTGAAAACTTTTTTGCATTATTTTGTTCATTTGGCAAGAGCAGCTGAAGCTAAGATTTAAATATGTTTATCTTATAAATAAGACGAATTTTTTGGTATATACTTTACTCTTGTCTAGTCCGATGTTCTAGCACAGATTACATATGGTTCGAGGCCGAAAATTGGGGTTCTCCTTTTGAATTCTTATATCTTTAAAATAAACAACAAGTTTATCACAATCATCAACGTCACTTGAAAGCCTCTGACATTTGAACCGAGGTCATTGTCCTTCCTCGAATAGTTTAACACTTTCCAGTTTAACAAAGGGAGCTTTGTGCTTTGAAACTTTCTTTGATCGTGTAATATGAAGATGCGGGCGGGAAACTTTAAGAGCCATTTCGCAAAACTCGGTTGATAAACTATAGGTATTTGAAGCGGCTCCGCGGCGTGATATTGCCTCGCGCGGCTCGCGTCGCGCTTGACCTCAGTTCTGTGCGAGTAATCTTCTTGATACTTTCAAACGTAAAAATTTTAAAATTATGAACATATAATTTTAATTATACACTTTGTGACCACATACATGTATCTGGTTTGTGACAATCAACGTGAAAAATTAAAAATCACGTTTTTTCAAGGTGATCTATAAAATGCAATATGCGTCCATTTTGCCTGCGATATTCGCAGCGCGTCGAAATACATAGGTATACCGAAATTCAAATCAATCGGAGGGTATAGAACCGGGAAATCCCGGAACCGAAAATCCCGGGATTTACAAAGGAATACGGTACTTTTCAAAAGAACCAGGAAACAAAATAAAAGAACCGGGAAACAAAATAAAAGAACCGGGATTTTCTGAACTTTTGGGAAATAAAAATATGTCGCGTCGTGATACAAAAGATAACGTAAAAATAAAGGTAAATACAATCCATACACAAAAATGATTACAGCTATAAAAAGAAGATATTCAGAACGTCGGCTACATGAAGCAGCTATACTAATATAATATTATTTACACAACCCAGATCGATATTTTTCTAATATAAATGAAGATGATTTAACTCTTTTTTCTCGTCCAAGCAGTGCTGAATTGTGCAATACAATTGTGTTGCTTTCATACAATTAATACGAAACTTATGTTTGCATGTAAGGTATAATAGTATGATGGTTACTCAATCACGGCAAACGACTATACGGATTTGGGTAGAAAACAGTTTTTCCCTATTTAATGCTCCTGAGAGATAAAGTAGGAAACGCGATACTAACTATTTTCACGCGGGGAAAGCCGTGGTAAAATAATCCCGAAAGAACTGAAAATCCCGGGAATCCCGGTTCCAGCATAGGCGAGTACCGAAAATCCCGGTAATTTAAAACAGGATCGGTTTTCGATACCCTAATCATTACCGTGATACAAAAGATAACGTAAAAATAAAGGTAAATACAATCCATACACAAAAATGATTACAGCTTTAAAAAGAAGATATTCAGAACACTATTCTTTGAATGTTAAAAACGAATTCTTTATTGTTTTCTGTTGGTTTACAAAACAAAATATTGACAATAGTCTAGTATAATAAATTATGAGAAACGAAATTCGCACTTTCCTCCCAAACCACTTGCTCTACAAGAAAAATGTATGGCACATAAAATGTCAATCTTTTTATGGGCTACAACTTTTACTTGATCCTTTCGGAAATCGTCTAGGACGCACCGTTTAGGAGATATAAGGAGTTTTCGGAAAATTTGGGAGGGGGGGGGGGTTAAGGTTGGGTCCAATAAGATTGGGTAATGTTGCAAGTATGAGTTCCACAGGGCGGATGGAAATTCAGTCGGAAATCGTCTAGGACGTACCGTTTAGGAGATATATGGTATTTTAGGAAAATTTGGGGAGGGGGGGGGGGGGGGTAAGTGGGTTCAGTAAGATTTAGCAATAAGGTTTGGGGCTTTACTAAAGGGGGTTGAAATTTCCGTCTAAACTTGTCTAGGACGCACCGTCTCCGAGATATCCGGGATTTCCGGTTTTCCAAAAATCTATATCCCGATATCCTGATCTGCCGATCTGCGCCTACCTGATGAGTGCGGTATTTGCCCGGATGCCTCCCAGATTATCACGACGCAAAATTCCACTTTTGGGTGAAGAACTGAGGGGGGGGGGGTATAGGGCCTCCCCCTATACCCCCGAGGGGTTGTGAAGGGAACAAATGAGAGGGTGATTTGTATTTGTGTTGTGTATTTGAGATACGTGAGTTTTGGGGAGTTGACGGAACTTGGGTGCACGAGAGTTTCCAAACAACGAATGTATTATCTTTGACTAATAATAAGTGACTATAGCTGACTAATGTCGGAGCTTCTATCATTCCAACATTTTGGCTTAGCAATAGGGTCCCGTTGACACCGTTTGGGTACGGAACTCTATAAAGTACAGATTGATCTAAAAGTTGTATAAATAAAGGGTATGTGTATACAAGTTATAATTATTTATTATTTTTTTTTTATGTAAATATGTAATTTACACATATAACAAAAAACCTAAATACTGTAAACAGTAACTAATGTCTAAAAACGGACAATGTTTTATTTCAAATTACAGCAGTGACTTCCAACCCAATAGGGGTTGAATTTCCAAAAATCCGATAGCCTAAAGCCTTCTTCGATAAATGAACTATCCAATACAAAAAGAATTTTTCAATTCAAACCAGTAGTTCCTGAGATTAGCGCGTTCAACCAAACAAACAAACAAACTTTTCAGCTTTATAATATTACAATAGTAATAGTATAGATTAGTATAGATATAGTTATATTTTGTACATATGTATGTTCGTGATTTTCTCCGTTACTACTTACACTACATAAATTGGAAAGAAATAGTTACTTAATTTCTATTGTTTTCTTCAAACCAAAGATGTGTAAAGCAGACGGACCCCTGAATTGAAAAATGGTCTTTTGAAACCTATAATATTTTTGAAAGACCTTTTCAACGATACCCCACATTAAGGGGTAGACGAAGAAAAAATCATACGGAACGGACAGACGGACGGACGGAAGGACGGACGGCCGGACGGGCTAGCCGGCCGGTTGAAATAACGAACGGACTAGACATGATTCCGATTTGACTACAAAACCCTGAAAATTATAGAAAACTAAAAATAATACAATTGACTGTAACTAAAAATTCTCACGTGATCAAGACTGTTCAATGGCAATATAATTACGTTACTTTTACGAAATCTATTCCTTAGATGGCTAAAGCAAAAATTGACATAGGTCCGACGTCCAAGAGTGCTGCCGCACGACTGATTTGATTTCGCGCCAGTTCGTATCTTTATATGGTAAAGTAAATTCGTTTTAATAAATTATTTTTTGCAGTAAGATAAAAAAAAAATTACGTGTCATATTCGACAAAGACCATATTTTATTACTACATAAATTTTTGATGGGAAATACGCTTTATTGAATACAAAAATCGATGGTAAAGTCATGGCATAAACCATGAAAATTGGTAATGTTATTGAATTAATTTTGAAACGAATATTATAGTAATCGTATATCCCTTGTAATAAATGCAAAATATAATATATGAGTGTTCTCTAGACATTTCTTTTTACTCAATTTAATAAAACTTAATAAAGAAAATCAGTGTATGAAATTGACTCTGTAGTCCTTTTGCTGAAAAATAGTTATGCTAGATTGACAGTTACGCAGAAACAAATTAATATTTTCAAAATTCCGGTAAATGAAGATCCAAGATGAAGGATTGATCTATTTTATGAGTTCATTTGCCAGCATTAATATCTTTCTTATGATACTAATTTTTGACATCAAATTCTTCATTCCGCGCGTCTAACCGCGAAATGGCTCTTAACTGGTGTTCGGATTCACTATTTAATATATTTATTAGTAGTTATCTAGTTTGACATAATTATGTCAAAGGAAGCTCGACTAAACAATAAGCCGAAATTTAAAACAGTACATAGTACTTATTTATTGCGCTATAGTTTCGCAAACTAGCAGTTTAAATAAATAAAAAGGCATTTTTATGTGGGATCCGGGAAAAACCTTTATTTAAACAAAATCGCACAGTCCTGGTGCGAGCGTCAGCAATTTCCGTGATAGAGGCTTGTCTTAAGGTAAATAGAGACAACAAGCAACCTTACTACATTAGGTATAACCATTTAAATGTAATTCAAGGTATGTACTACTGTAGTATCTACTACTACAACATCTAGATCAACTTATCACTTTGTATTTCCTTTAAGGACCTTGTCATTACTCATGTTTTTGCTGCACGATTGTTTTAAAACGATTTAAATAATTACACACAATTTGCTTATAAATCATCCTCATGGTCCTTATGATTAAGACTAATTTTACTATTATTTACTTCATTAATTGACATTCATACTGCACACACGAAGGTCCAAAGAACATGCCTTTACAGCTAAGGGAACATACCAAAACCACGTGCCTCATTTAGGGGGGGAGGGGGGTCTTCAATACACCACGATTGGTCACAGAGGGGAGGGGGGGGTTAGGTTTTTGTCACGTAGTCAATATTTTAGCAACCATTGCGCCACAAAGTCGTCAAATATAAGAAAAATTATTTTTTTTAACTCTGTTTTTGCAAAAAAGTATTGAAAACCGTATTTATCAATTACCACGTGAAAACTAGGGGGGAGGGGGGGGGTCTTCTTATATACTACGGATGGTCACGAAGGGGGGGGAGGGGAGTAAAAAGTTGGAAAAAAAGGGTTACGTGGTTTTGGTATGTTCCCTAACTGGAGCGGTCTGAGGTCCCAGGGACCCCTTCTATCCCCGGCTGATCATCAATCCTTTGACCCCTAAAGTCAGACAACCTAAATAGCGGAAAAAATACACACAACAAAGATTTATTAGATAGGGTGTACGAATATTTACTACTTAATTAGTGACATTATTAAACTGTATAACATAACATTACATAGTAAAATATCCAAACGCATGATTATCAAAATGCCTATGTCAGCTGGTTCCCACAAGCTAAACACATACAAACAGCCATGCTGTCGTTATCAAACCGTAACATATCCTCTAGTATTCTATTACGCTTGTCCTTTACGAAGTGCCGAGAAAGCAGACAGGGTAGAGTTTCACGCGGTTTACACAATGAAAATGCATTGTCTATTACTGAACCCTTTTACCGTACGCTTCTGAACATTATGGCACACAATAATGGTATTGGATGACACTGGTAGTTCAGCAACTTTAGGAATATGAGCCGTTGTAATAAGTAGACAGAAGTTTTCATACTCGAAGATACGACAATTAAAGATAGAATACGCTTAGAATATAGAACTAGAGCCCATGAATGAAAACCTACAGCATTGTATTGTGATCATGCATACGTTAAAGTTAACTTAGTTAATTAGTTACAAAAATATTATTTGTGCATTATCTTAACAGTCCTAACAATCCTAAAAGAGGTAGAAAGGCAGCTTGAATCATCGTGGATTTACGGCCAGGAAGGCCTGATAATCTCTTTACTAATTGGCGATATCTTCCTGACAACGTGTGAGAAAATGACGAAGTCAGATATAAAAGTCTACAAGGGGTTTTTTTACAAGGTTTTCTGAGAGTGAGATGTCAGTCCGCCTGGCCAGAGAGCGTTTGAGACGTAGCCTACGATTGTAGACTTTTGAGCATTTACTTAGACGGGCACTAACATCGACAGTAGCCTTTGCCGCTATTTTAGAAAGGACTCTAGTTAAAGTCACTGTCACTGCTGGGTTCGGGTCTCCTCTCACAATGGGAGGGGTACAGGCCATAGCCCACCACGCTGGCTAATTGCGGATTGGTAGACTTCACACATCTTTGAGAACATTATGGAGAATTCTTATGTATGCAAGTTTGAAAGGACTCTAGTAATGGTAAAAAATATTCCGATATCTCAGTCGTTTGATTGGTAATAAAATAGAAGAACCTCGAAACATCAAATGTCATTAGCTGGACAATTTGTTGTTGATAGGCAAAAAGCGTGAAAAACTGACCCGCTTTGTAACGAGACTTGTAAAAACCGCTTGTTATTTAATAGGTGTACTTTGACGTAAATTTTGTGGTGGATAGAATATCAAATAAGCTAAGGTTATGAAAGCTTAGCTTACACCAATGTTTTTTTACAGGTCGTAGGCAATGAACTAATGTCGTAGAAACCAACCTTACAAATGACGCTGTCTATCTATTCATCAGTCATTATTCTACTATCATTATTACCAAGACGAGGGCTAAGTGCCATTTGAAATTATAGTCAACTAACTGACCCGGCTAACTTCGTATCGCCAATGAATGTAGATAAAACCTTTCCTCTAAAAATCTACCGGAAAATGCTTACATGTTAAGAATAAATATCTTGAGCCAACTTCTTAAGCTTCAACGCATAAATAATGTTTTTAATGTCACACATTTCCATGAGCATTATAGATAAAGATATAGCTTTCTATGACGACATATCCATTAGTAAACTATCATGAAATATGAGCTACAAAGGCCATCAACGGTTTTCTGCTACCCGATAACACGACGCCACGTTTGCTTCTTGCTATACGATAAAAGCTGTCGCCATGGTCTTCCTGAATCAAGATATCGGTTTTATTAATTTATTGCATACTATAATAATAATTTACAAATGTACAGAAAATGGGCAGCAAAAGTTTGTATGATTATAGATAAATTTCGTCAGATTTAGGTACTTGAAACTTGAAAATTACTCTTAGCTATGGATACAAAACGTTTTACTTATTTCTCGAATTCATAGACAAAAGGGAGTAGGAAAAATATTTCCGCGGACAAAGTTGTGGGTAAAAACTAGAATTAAAATAAAATGCAAACAACAACAATAGCTCATAACCATAAATACTTAGTTATCATAATATTTACGCAATAAAACAAAGAAGTCATACATTAAAGTCATACATTAAATTTTAAAGCGACAAGTAAACATCAGGTGCTAGGATTCCCTTTGTATGTGAAGTGAGCGTTGTAATGACACTGGTAATGATTACTAATTAACAATGAATTATCATACCCGTACTTTTTGTTCCAATAAACATCATGACTCATGGTAATGTTAACAAGGCGAATTATCGAATTCACACCATTTACATTGACATAAACGATACGTAACAAAAATAATTCTAGAATACGAAAAAATGTTACGTATTTCTTGTGTTTATTCATTAAATATAATGCATTTAAAATTGAGGTCTAAAAGGTTCAAAAACTTTTTAAGTGATAAATACTGTAACGTTGATTAACATTTTATATCTCGCCGGAACAATCTTAAACGTGTAAAAAATGAATAAAAGAACAAAATCGATTTGAGTCCGGTTAATCCTGAAGTAAGATATACTTACTAACCTAATGCTATTACTATTATTATCGAGTAATACGACCAAATGATGAGTAACTTAAATGACTCCTCAACATCACACAATCCTATCTATCGGTGACATACAGTCTACAGTGACATTTAGGAAATAATAAATTAAAAAGTAATAGATACGTAACTCAGTTTAAAGCTTGTATCGGGTATAGTGAGTAATACGGTTAGTCACGTCCTGAAGTATTATCGTTCCATTATTAACGTATTTTTTATGTGAATAGCTGACATATTATGGACCAACCTCGTGATAAGCATCACACTAGAACATAATGAGAAAATGGCAACACCGATGCGTTGCCCTTACGAAGCTTAGAACTCCTGTTAAAAGTCACCAATACTACAACCGAGGCATGTTAATAAGATGCTACGTTGATTCTAGAATAAGTCATCATTCATAGCAAGTAAAGATTGTTCTTTACCACCATAGTACTACTGTCCGAAGGTTGACTGGCAGAGAATGCTTTGAGCATTAAGTCCGCCTTTGTTTCTGTACTTTTTGTATGGTACATAAAGAAATAAATAAAGAAATAAATAAATAGTAATAGATAACGCTACACACATAGCCCCAAACTAGGATTCCATGTAATGGGTGTCAAGGATAACAAAAACAAGAATACACACCCAGACCGAGAACAGAAATTCAAACTCATCATTTAACCGAACCTAGGACCCTTGGCACGCCGCGGTGGTCCAGCATAGTAAGCATTGCACCATACGGGGTAGTCGATGCATGTCTATCGTCGTGGATTGGAGTTACCTGTGATCTGTGATATTTAACTGAACGTCTCGCACCAACCATGTTCCCTGTCGAAGAATTACTTGTCGAAGAACAGACTACTATCCGCTCATAACGACACTCTGCAGATGAAAAACTGTTGCTCAGCTAAGCAGCTGCGATCATCTCACATTTCGAGAGAGAAATCATATCTGATACAATGATGTATCTACAATCTACATTCATAGAGAGAAACAATGTACTCACAAGCGGAAAAATCACATTAATTGGCGTGAAGATTGCACGATCAATTATAACTGTAGGAGTAATAGAAAGTGTGTTTAACGGCCTGAGTGTTGATAACTGCGCCATATTACGGAAATCAATCAACACTGATTATACCATTGAAGTACTATTACTAGCGTATAGAACAGACACCCCAAACACCATGTATGTCCCAATGCATTGGCGCCACGTGGCTTCAATCTTCAATGGATTCGTTCGATTTTGAAAGGAGAACGGGGGCTCAATTTTGAAAATAGAACCTCCCGGGCAGGACACACATTTTGTTCGAGATGTCTGTTCTATGTCATTATATGTACTTCAATGGATTATACTGTCTTTTCTTATGGCTATGTGGTGTATTATGTGGTAGTATTTTAAGCTGCAAAGACCACAGGATATATTTATTGCGCTATTTTTTTAATCATTTATTTATCGGGTCTTACAGGAGGCCTGAGCGTAACACGCTACACAATATGTGGAAATTGGTAAAGAGGATTAATCCCTCTTCATCACTTACCCAAGGCCTACATGATTTAAATACTGCTATCCTATTTCGACTGAGAGTCAAATAATTTGGAATTCCTTCAAATATTAAGCTAGGGCCTTATGTCAGAAGTCAATCATAAACGTTCATAATCTATTATGAAATATTGGGTGTGATTAAAGTGGCTGGACGATGTGATATGTTCGACGTCGTTAAAATGGCTTTGTATAGTTGCCAACCCATTCGTATCCTTTGATACAGTTTACCTATACTAACCGGAACAAAAACTACAGGACCAAAGCACAGAGTACCCAAGAAACTTTTCTATGAGCAATTAATATTAGAACTAACAATCTTCATAATGTAAAGGGCCTGTCTAGTTGAAGGACTAATACATGGCGCCAAGCGGTTAATTTGTTTATGACATGTAAACACATTACGGCGTATAGCCGCCATTGCGGGTAAATATTCACATGCCGTCATCAACAAGGAAGGTCCTTGGTTCACAAGGAAGTGAGGACTTTCGATACGAATGCTCGAATTGCTCGAATGGTCGCATCAAGGGTTTCTTTTGGAATGTAGTTATTTTTGTCAGACAATGGATCGCTTTATTTGCTACGCGATATGGGGAATACCACAGAATACTTGCATGTTTGAGAAGTAATAAATCGCTTGTTTCGGGAATATGGATTTTACCACAGGATTTTACCTTTAAACTGTATCCGAAACTATTGTTTTATCATGCGTTTTGTAAATTTCTCTTTCGGTGAATTCGTAAATCTCTCCTTCAGGTTATTTTTTATTTGTTTTTAATAGTCTTATTTCATATTTAATTATTGGTTTTTAAAGAAGCGCGGTTCTTAGATTTTATTTTATAATATTGAATATTTAATTACTTAACTAATGAAGTAAGCCAAGGAAAGATGTTAGTACCAGCTATTATTATTGTTATTGTTTAGTTTTAGTTTAAGAGGATCGAAAATTAGATTAAAATAGTTATTAAGGTGAATGAATACTCCTCCTATCAACATCATTATTTTGCTTTAATTGCATATTCAAATAGGTGATGCTTTAAAATGAGATACAACGACGATTGGATATCCTAAAAATGTTTTATGTACCTTCCTATGATTCTCTATTTAATATACTGAAAAAATGCCTGTATAAAATGTTCAATGGAAACCTTTTTGTCATATTTTGTCTTGTGCCACTGTTATCGAAAATATGATCAATTTGTTCCAGTTTAAAAATATTTTTATTCTTACCAAATAGCACGAGAAAACATGATGAAGGTTATATTTGGAATCTCTACAGATGTTATAATAAATCATTAAATGGGGTCATAGAAAAAGAACTTAGCGGATTTTTTATGTAAATAACAGACAGAAGTACAAACTAGCAGAGGAGTATTATTATGTACCATTTATGAATAAAACATTCAAAATACCATATTTCCGGAAATCCTCGCCTTAGAATACGTCGCTTATGGGCAAAATGGACATCTATATTCTGTAACACCAAAAGCATCACCGAAGCTTCGCAGCGTTGCCAGCCAGAAATGAATAAAATTTCCGAATCCTGCTAGAAATGATCACTTGCTTTGTGTATACAAGACTGTTATACAAAAGAGTATATTAATAGAAGAGTGTTTGAAAATGTTTTTATTCTAAAGATCTCACAAGAATTAAAAAATTTAAGCGGTTTGGATTAAATCTACAAGAAAAGTAGGTGCCGTCGACTTTATTCACCTGAGTTAATTCACCCAGGTGTGTAGCCTCTGTTATAGTTGGCAGTTTGCTACAATTCAATGCTTTATTCGTCAAACATCACTGTGAAAACTAGGAAAATAACGTTAGATTCATTTAGTACACAATTATGGATAGTCAAGCCCATAAGCGAAGCCATAAATAACCCAACCGTGTTAGCTATCGACAAAATATTGCAAAACAATTCAAATAGGTAGATCTGTTTTAATCCCTACAAGCGTTGCATCATTGGTAATAGGCTATTAGTCAATTCAATACCCGGTTCAGGTTATGCTAAACAAGATGTACTGTGATGCAACCTCTTCACAGCCACACAGTTACTGATTTACGAGTGAATTATGAAACTGTACTGTAACTGCTTAATATAAACAGATCAATAAATAAGGTAGATAACTAACCGCCTTGTATTTGACTGAGGAAGAAAAATACCGTGCTGGATTACGTAATTCCTGTATTTACAAGCTATCACGCCCTGGATGGATCTAAAATCATGCCGTTTTTGTTTTTCTGTCCGGAAGTTACTGGCAGAAAACAGCATGGTTTTTGACGTGGATGGTAATCCAGCACGGTATTTTTCTTCCTCAGTCAAATACAAGGGGGTGAGATAAATTATTGAGCAGTTAGTTGTTCTTACTGGTGGAGTATACTAGTGGATTCCTGCTGCTTTGATTTTATAGTGTTACGGTGTTACCGGTATGGGGTATTTTGAGAGCCTTTTTGGGAAAATATAAAACGACTATAAAAAGGTACAAATATCAAAATGTTTTAGTATCAAGATTGTCATTGTTATGATGGGATGGCTGGAATTTGTCGGAAAAAAACTTGAGCTCCGTCCAAAAACCAGACCTTTGTCTAAACTAATTTAGATAAGGGCTGTAAGTAAAGACAGGTATACATATACTATGCGCGTAAAAATACCAACTTAACCGAGATATCCTGAAAACAATTTCGAAACAAGTTATGATACGAAGTGTGGCGCAGAACTAATTACAGGATGGTCACGCACCAGCGTCAGGCACGAACCGATAACATTACATCACCTGTGGACTGTGACTACTTGACTGCAATACAATAATGTACGTGCATGTAGCGTGCACTAAGCTTGTTCTATGAGACCCTGGTACACTGACCCAAATGATGGCTCTTAATTCTTAAGATTTTTATGGTTATCTATCTATCTATCGCCCAAACTCAGCGTCACTAACGGTTACTTAAATCGCTCCTTCGTAAAGAATTACCATACAAATTCTGTACTAAGGAGCGATTTAAGTATCTATCTTACGCCCAAACTCAGTCACTAACGGTTACTTAAATCGGTTCTTCGTAAAGAATCACCATACAAATTCTGTACTAAGGAGCGATTTAAGTAACCGTTAGTGATTCTGAGTTGGGGCGTATATGTACATAATATCTATCTTAATTTTAGCTTTCTATCGAGAATTATCATAAGTATTATACTATACATATACATCTATCTATTAAGTATGCATTGTTACCACTTCAATGAGCTCAAGCCTCAAACACCTCTCAAGTTGGTGAGGACTTGAGTATTCAGTTAATTTGAGATGCAGCATATTATAGTCAGGGTCGCCATATTAGTGCATTATTGAAGTCACAGGATACCAGTAGCAATTGCTCACATCTCTAAAATAACTAGAAAAGGGTTAATGATCTTAAACAATACAACAATTTTCTCTTCTCTGACTGAATTCAGAAAGTATCATAGTGCTGACTGATTGTGACACTTATGCCCGGTTTCTGAGGTCTTTTTATCGAGAGTTTATCTATTCAAAAACGCTAACGGGTCGACAACTTCCGAAAAAGCGTTTCTGAGCACTGCGATAATAGATAAACTCAGTTTAAACTAAGATTAACTTATCTAACCATAGATGGCCGTTTATCGGTTCCATAAGTTTATTTGACGTTTCATTTTAACATTTCGTGGACAAAATATGACAAATTACAAGTTACAACAATTTTGAGGTCATTTGTGTGTGTCGTAGGTATGGATAGCCTCAAGGACCTCAGATTATTGAAAATACAAATACAATTATTTGCAAGAAATCAACAATTTTTTCTAGATTGACAATGAATGACAGAGGTGTTATTCTCAAATACTATGTTACCATAGTAACCAATGGTAACCAATGGTAACCAAAATAAACGTTAAATTGACGTTTTTAAATTTTATTGTTGATATTTGACTATGATGAACAGACGCAAATAAATACCAAATTATAATATTTTTTACATATTTACTACCAAAAACAAATACAATTAGTCAAAACGACAAAATAAAATGATAATATCTATTTGAAACTTATCTTTTTATTATCTTTTGAAGAGAGCCATCTAGTGACAGTTTTAGATACTCGTTATTGGATTCATAGTTATTGAAAGGCTCCTCGCGTGCTCGGAAACCCCGTGACAGTTATCGAATGTATAACTTAAGTTTAACTTTATTGATTCAATAGCTGTTGATCATTTAACTGGAGACTTCAGAAACCGGCCATTAGTTATGAAAATGTTGTGCATGCCTTTAATTTAAAACATATAAAAAAAACATATAAAAAAAGTTTTGTTGTGTATCATAATAATAATGTATTTTATGTTCCTAGTTGGCGTGCCTTAAATAAATAAATAAATAAATCAAAACAAATTAACAGATTTTCTAAATACAATCCTAGCCAAAAAAGTAGTCCTCAAAAGTGTATACCACTACTATCCAATAACAAATAGTTGAATATAGTAATACCAACCTACGTATGTTTTAACATTAGACAAATGTTACCATGCAGATGGCCATTATCAAACAGCTCAAAGCTTCCGTACAAAATAAACTCCACCGAAAAGTTTACTAACAACTTTCTTTATCAATACTTTAATTTATGTGCACGGTTAATTAGTATCGTGTCGGCTTGTCAGGTTATCGGAGTAGTAAGTACATACATAAACTAAGGTTTACGACCTTTGGCTCGGTACCACTGCCTTGAATCGTACCATTTCGGTGTCATTGCACCGATATAAAATACCCACAACTTACATGTAATGTTGCAGCATATTCGCACCTTCAGTGGAAAAAAGGCATAAGATCAAAATTGCAATTTTACAGGACAGCAAAAAAACCGTTCAAATATGTAGTAGTAGACAAAGGAATTTACATTACGATTTCTTGCACAAAACCGTCAAGATTAATGATAAAAATTTGAAAAAAATTGAGCATATGCAGCATTTGTTCTCTTTACAATCATATTAATAACTAAAATTCAACGTAAGACGACTTATGCTTTTTTTCCACTGAGGGTGCGATATTATCAATAGGTAGTAATTAACTATCTGTAGGAAAAATATCAATTCACACCTACGAATCCTAGGAGAAATCCTGTCCTACTAATATTATAAATTTGAAAGTTTATGAGGATGTTTGGAACTGGATGTCTGTAACTCTCACTAAAAAACTACTGAAGGGATCCCCTGTACCAAAGGTAACTTGAAATTTTTTTACCCCCAACGAAAAAAAGAGGGGTGAACCGATTTTGATTTGATCTAGGTTTTTGTATGAAAGGTGACTTAACCGAGAGTGTTCTTAGCTATGTTTAGTGTAAATCAAACTGTGGGGGGATTTTTACATTTTAATTTAAGATTATTATTCCATCTTCGTAGTTTCAATAAATATGTGTATCCATGCTGAATTACAGCTTTCTAGCACCAAGGGTCTCTGCGCTATACTGCGGACGGATGGACATGACATGACAAAACTATTGGGGTTTAGACTACGGAATTAAAAATCCTTGTACTTGTCCTGTACTGCTCTATGAACAACAGCTGGGTGATTCTTCAGTTTAGACAATATTTACGCATTTTTTTCGATAAACGATAAATTTCATTTTTATTTGGATTTGATCGCGTTATGGTTTTTGGCGTAACTTTATTTAGTAGATTACCAAAAGGCACGTTTGTACTCAAAACATTCAAAGAGTTATTGCTAATTAAAATATGTGACAAGCTACGGTAATGAACCCTATACTTGGTAATGAATCTTTGAGTGTACGGTGATGAAATATTAAGATAAGGTAATGATATAAAAAAATGTATTAATTAAAAAAAATAAACATATTGTAAATAATCCTTTTTTATATTGTTAAATTAAAAAGAAGTTAATTAATAAGAAATTATTCTACCTTAATTAAATATTTTTTATGACACATCCTGCCTTCCAATTTACAATTCAAAATCAATATCAATGATATGCTTGACATCGGGGATATCCATTACTATGCTGATGACTAGGGCATGTGATATCGGAACATTTTCAATATCGAAACTGGTTTACGATATTGAGCCCTGATTCCGGAATTCCGGAACTGGTTTCGATATTGGTTGTTTAAAAAAAATTGAAGACGAAATAAAAAGTTTGAAACTATATTTTATGAACTTTAATTATTTATTGAAAATTAAGTTCAACTTAGAAAAATTTTAGCTAATCACGATAACATATAATTATGATTAGCTAACTTTGTTAACCTGTTTTAATAAATCACATTTATTTTTTGTCTTTATAGTAAAAACACAAATAATCAACAATAAAAAAACAATAGCTCTAGCTATAGTCTTGAGCTTAAATCACAGTTTTTGAAGCTACATATTAAATTCTATATTCTTTGAATGATTAACATAACTATACTAACAATTAACACAAATTAACACCATCATCGCTATCATCTGCGTATGGGTACGCAGATGATATAGCACAGTGATAAAGAGATACCTACCGAGTTCCAGGGCCAGTAGGCATGAAATTCAGTCAGAAAGAGAAGCCATGGTGGAACGTTTGAATCTCACACTTTGGGCCGTGTCCGAGAGGGGCGAAGCCAATCTTGTGAGATACAACGCCACTAAAACACAGACGTGTCTCTTCACCGCCAAAAGGAGTCCACTCACCTTGGCTCCTACTTTTCACAATGTGTCCTTGGGTAGCACCGACTGCCTTCAGTTGTTAGGAGTTGAGATATCCTCCAAGCTCAACTTTGGGCAGTTCATCGAATCCAAAGTTGAAGCTGGTGCAAGGAAACTTGGCGTCCTTGCGAAGTTGCGGCGGTAATTCACACCGAGACAATTGTTAACCTTATACAAAGCTCAGGTTAGGCCATGTGTGGAGTACTGTTCTCACATTTGAGCAGGAGCAGCCAAATGTCACCTTTCTGCTTTGGATTCGATGGAGAAGCGTGCGAAGAGGCTCATTGGTGACCTAGATCTGGTTAAGACCAATCTGCAAAGTCTCGAGCACAGGCGCAGAGTGGCTAGCCTCTCGGTTTTCTATAGGGCACATTTTGGAGAGTGTTCGCAGGAATTATTTGAATTTATTCCCCCTTCCCCGTTCCTTCATCGAATGACACGACGCACGGCGGGTATCCACCCTTTCGTGGTAAACATCCCGCCGGTACGGACGAGGCGGTTTGCATCGTCATTCATTATGCGCACTGCGAAGGATTGGAATAGCTTGCCTGCATCTGCGTTCCCACCCACCTATGACGTGGATGACTTCAAGAAAAGAGTGAATAGGCTTTTATTAAGTTAGTGCGCTCACCATCTTGGACCATATCTTCACTTACCATCAGGTGGGATTATGGTCAAGCATTAACTTATTTTAAGTAAAAAAACACGTAATTGTGATATTGCAAAGTACCTATAACCGATATTTGAAATAAATGAACACGCGTTCGAAATAAATGAACACTCGAAATCAATACTTTGTATAGTAAGAATGAATATCGAAATTTCGATATTGAAACACTCAGTTCCGGAACTGAAAAATTGTCCGAGATTCCGGAGTTTCGAGATCTCGAAAGTCCGATATCGACGCCCTACTGATGACAGTGTGGGTGATGCTCGTTATACAGGCCGAGCAAATCTTTCTCGGGTGCAGATTGAGGAGAAGATAATAAAACTTGTGTCTGAAGTCGAGAGTTCGAGACATCTCTGGAGCGGGTCTCGAAATGGAGTAGACTAAATTTAGTCCATTCCAACACCGAGAAGACACAAGTTTGCGCATTAACCGCTAAAAAAGCTCCATTCATCATAGCACCACAGTTCCAGAACATTCTTCTTAACTTCTCTAAAAGTATTGGGATCCTTGGTGTCGACATTTCGAATAAAGTTCAGTTTCGGGACCACTTGGTTAGTAAGGCCAAACTAGTTGCAAGAAAATTGGGAGTGCTCAACAGAGCTAAGCAGTACTTCACGCCTAAGCACAGGCTAATGCTCTATAAGGCGCAAAGGCCGCACATAGAGCACCCACCTACTGCCCACACCAAAGGTCCGGAACGGAAGGAACGGAAAGGAACCTTTGGGCCAGAGCCCTAGCTGGCCAAGTGGATCCGTTCAACCAACTGTGAGCCATTCGTCGTTATCGACGATTCCAAGCTTACAGACGGACTAGAGTCGCTTGAGTTGTGGAGAGATGTAAGCTCTCTTTGCGTAGTCTATCGTCTGTACAATGGGGACTGTTCTGAAAAACTGTTTGATTTAATCCCTGCGGTTAATTTTCGTCACCGTACATCACGGTGTACCAGGTTCTATCCACACCACCTTCCATTCTCGCATAGTTTTCTACCCCGCAGTGTAAACTGTGGCCTCCAAACTATAACATGGGGTCCTTCAAGAAGAGGGTCTATTGTTTTCTTCGAGCCGGCAACGCATTGATGACGCCCCCGGTATTAATAATATCCATGGGTGACGGTGATCACTTACCATCAGGTGACCTCTCTGCTCGCTTCACCGAATTTTTTTCTACCATATCTTTTCCTTTTTTTTGCGTTAAATTGTTTCTTGGCCATTTCCTGTGTTTCTTTTTCCTGTGTCTTATCAAAAGTTCCTTCCCAGTGTTAATTTTAGTATCTGTTATTTTGTTTTTATATTTGTTTAAAAGTATCTTATAAGTAAAGGTATCTTTAACTTCTTGCATTCTTTTTTTAAACTGCTAAGTTCGTTTTTCAGTATTTTTACTTCTTGATCTCTTTGATATCGTAAATGTCTTATTTTTGACCTTAGTTTAAAAATGTTATGTTTCGTTTTCGTTACAAAACTGGTACTGGTACAATCAGTACCAGTTCCTTTTACAGCAAAATTTAACGGAACTGATCCAAGAGCATACTATCTTCTACTATCTTCTCTAGGCTCATCTTGGATTTTTTCAATATTCACTGCAACCTTTTTAATTTCTTTATTACAAGTCTTCATTTTCTTTTAAAGCAGCATAGCGTTTACGTTTTCTATTCCTCTTCTAGCTAAAATTTCCTCTTTTGTCTTTTTAGGGCGTGCTATTTTATTTGAAATATAAAGCATTTATTAGCACGATGTTAACTGTAATTTCCTGACCGACATAAAAACAATTAGTTTTAAATAGTATTAAATAGTTAATACATAAAGTCATTACCGTTATTTTTCATTCATTACCGTGACGTCTAAAAGGTTACGGTAAACGACGGTAATGAAGTACACGGCAATGACAAATTCATACATTTCGGTTATTATACATTTTTCTGTAAGCAGTATATACTTCGAACACATTTAAAATTTAAATTGAACCAAAATAAAATGGATTGATGTAATAACAAGCTATAAATTTTAAATATGAACCCAACTGTAAGTGGACTTGTAATGAAACACAAACTGGACCAAACATGGTCAACACTCAGAATAATCGAAATTTTTGGCGCGAAATTTTTCGTGAGAATTACCACTGCTACTTTTTTCGGTCGACTGAAGTACAGTACGGGGAAGCAGCGACTTACTATGTGGCGGTATAATCAAGGGTATTTGCTGCGTAAAATCGAATTTAAGTGATGGTTCTGGTGATGAGTTTTGCAGCGTGACAAATGTTTGAAAACGTATTTGTTTATATTTTATACCTTAAATTACGATTTTGTTTATAATGAAGTAATAAATGATAACCAATTTATTGGACACAGTTGGCAAAAATATGTTATTTACGCTAGATTTACTGAAATTCTGTTAAATATGTAAGGTCTAACAGTTTAATAGGTCCCTGTAATGAGTTTTGATGTCATTTTCTTTAAAAATATACATAATTTACACAAAAATTGTATCAAATAAACGATGCGCATACTAAAGTACATACGTATATCTATTATATATATAAAAGAGAAGATTGTGATTTGGTATTTCATTTTTTAGCCAACACTGCACATTACAGACGCATAGTGTTTATATGTCGCAATAGGTCCAAGGCTCCCATCGTGAATAGGGGTGGTTGCGAGTTGATACCTATTAGGGTGTAGAAGATACGGGGTTGAAACGTGTTGAAGCGCCTACTTTTTCGTGGGAGCAATGTTTTGTAGAGCCGCGCATTGCTGGTACATGACTAGGAAGCTATCCACGCAAAATTATTTGTTATCTGTCGACTGTCGCTTGAATATATTCATCCTCTCTGTACTTTTTTTACAATAATAAAATGTGTGCTCTCAAAAAAGTTTTAATTATTCGCTGCAACAACCAGTTATTCCTCTAAAGAATTAACAGCGTGTGATTTCTAGAAATGTGTGATTATCATTAATATAAAAACATTTTAACTGTTCTAGATTTTAGAATGACCTAGAAATTTCTTAAATGATCTAGATTGTATGCCAATTTTCTGATCAATATAAAATGTTCTAGAAATTCCTCCAATAATCTAGAAAACTCCAAAATTAGGTAATGGAACTTATTACGCATTTTCGTCATTTTTTAAGTTAAAAACATGAACATTTATATATTAGGTCCAGATTAGAAACAAAATTTGGCAGTATTAAGTTTTTTTGGAATTTCATCCCTTAAAGTTTTGAAGTTAAGAGGCCTTTTTAAAGTGAAACTTTTATTACATCGTCTCAAACTTTTTGGTATGTGTGTCGCATGTCGCGTGACGGTCGGTTCTTAATTTATCGGTTCTAGGTAACGAAAGTACTTAGGATGACCTAGCTTTCAACATATCTGATTGAGTACGGGTGCTACTACATGATACATTCTGAAGGTCTGATGATGACCAGGTATGTACTTATCGGTTCTCAGTAACGGAAGTACTTAGGATGACCTAGCTTTCAACATTTATCTGATTGAGTACGGGTGCTACTACATGATACATTCTGAAGGTCTGATGATGACCAGGTATATACTTATCGGTTCTCAGTAATGGAAGTACTTAGGATGACCTAGCTTTCAACATTTATCTGATTGAGTACGGGTGCTACTACATGATACATTCTGAAGGTCTGATGATGACCAGGTATGTACTTATCGGTTCTCAGTAACGGAAGTACTTAGGATGACCTAGCTTTCAACATTTATCTGATTGAGTACGGGTGCTACTACATGATACATTCTGAAGGTCTGATGATGACCAGGTATATACCTATCGGTTCTCAGTAACGGAAGTACTTAGGATGACCTAGCTTTCAACATTTATCTGATTGAGTACGGGTGCTACTACATGATACATTCTGAAGGTCTGATGATGACCAGGTATGTACTTATCGGTTCTCAGTAACGGAAGTACTTAGGATGACCTAGCTTTCAACATTTATCTGATTGAGTACGGGTGCTACTACATGATACATTCTGAAGGTCTGATGATGACCAGGTATGTACTTATCGGTTCTCAGTAACGGAAGTACTTAGGATGACCTAGCTTTCAACATTTATCTGATTGAGTACGGGTGCTACTACATGATACATTCTGAAGGTCTGATGATGACCAGGTATATACTTATCGGTTCTCAGTAATGGAAGTACTTAGGATGACCTAGCTTTCAACATTTATCTGATTGAGTACGGGTGCTACTACATGATACATTCTGAAGGTCTGATGATGACCAGGTATATACTTATCGGTTCTCAGTAACGGAAGTACTTAGGATGACCTGGCTTTCAACATTTATCTGATTGAGTACGGGTGCTACTACATGATACATTCTGAAGGTCTGATGATGACCAGGTATATACTTATGTTGCTATTTCTTGCTTTTGATAAACAACGACACAGTTAATCAGTCCGAAAAACTGATCAACGAGGATGATGCCATTTTAATACCCTAAATCGAATATTTATCTAATGGAGGAGAGGGGAAGGGAGGGGGAGGGGGAGGGAGAGGGACCGGGAGCAGGAGAGGGGGAGGGCACTTTAATAACGTGTTAGAGCACCAACAAAATTTTGTTTTAATTTGTTTGTCTGTCTATCTGTTCCTCTGATATCGGCATCACATGAAAAACCTTAAACTGATTTCGAACGAAATTAGTTAAGTTGTTCCTTATACTTTGGGTCATATTTTAGAAACCTTTCTTCCCGAAAAAAATAAAAGTTTTCCGCGGAAACAAGATGAAACTTTGTATGGAAAATTATTAATTAATATTCAATTATTATTTAATTAATATTTCCTTTAAATTTATAGAAAACGTTCCTCCTTTAATTGAAGGAAATCATTTTTCGAGTTTTTTGAAATTTTTCATGAAAAAGAAAAAACAAATTATATCATATTAATGTTGTATTTTTTTCAAAACCCGCTCCCGCCCGGAGGAATGATTTGTTATTGTATCGTAGGTTTCAGTATATAAATTCCTAAATATAAGTAGTTCAATATAAATTAACCTGTTTTTAAATTTTCTTCTGTAAGGGGTACAAATATGATTAGCATAATTTCCGCGTGCGAAGCTGCGGGCAACACAGCTAGTATTATATAAAATTATTGAAAGGAGTCTCAAACTAAGTTTAAATTTTTTATTTATTCACTAGAAATATTCATTTGTTTTTTTTTATTCACTAGAAATTGCAAATTTGGTATAGTTTGAATATTCACCCAGCTAAATAGTAATTTCAGGGAGATCTGAGATGGTATTCTGTTCCAAAATTAGTTGGTAAGAGACCGTCTTCGCATTTCGCACATTTGCCAGCTATCGGAGTGGAAGCCGACAAACAAATTAACGTCAAGAGTCAAACCGCAATGTTTACGGCTGTGGGCAAACAAAACAAAACTTCAAATGTTGAGATATTTCTGGTCATTGATAAACAAGAAGTTTAAAGACCCACTTGCCTCCGAATTCCGAAATATTGACTGTGTTGACATGCCTTCTCAACACTCGATATTTGTTGATTTTTGACGGGAGGATAATACGATTTATTTTTGATGGATGGATGGGTGAATAAGTTACTTATTAACTGATTTTGAGTAACCACTGAGTCATAGCAATAAATTTTGGGGGCGTTCCTGACATTTATTTCAAATTTTATTATATGTAAACTACATAACCTTTCTTTGGGTTTAATTTAAATTCCGCCTTTGTATAGTCTATGTACAAGAGGTCAAGTAAGGTCACTGTAGCAAATCATATACCTAATACATACCTGTGTAAATAAAATACCGCATACTCATTGTCAGTTACATAACACCGGAAATTATGTAATTCAGTGTGAAAAAAACACGTAGCTAAGCGTTAATAATTTACTAGTACGTGCAATGCCAGTTCTTTGAAGTTAATGAGATGCTAACAATGTTATTTGGACTTTTGGAGGTTCTTTCAGAAACCTTGACCGTGGTGAATAGTAGCGTTCACAACATGAAACGTAGTTCTGAATTAATGAGGGGTTTGCCTGCGCAATACGGCTACATGAAAGTTTAACTCGATTCAGACGTCACATGGCCAACGGTAAGTTAGCACATTCACTATTCACTTTGACGTCACTTTGTTAAGCAACACACTGGTGTCCATCACATATATTAAAGAAAAATATATGAGAAGTTTCTTGTTTTATTTTATAAAACCCCACTAAGGGGCCGTCCATTAATCACGTGAGGCTTGAAAGGGGGGGGAGGGGTTTGACAAAAATCACGAAAATATCACGAGGGGGGAGGGGGGGTGTAGTAAGATATCACGTGTATTTATTTTTTCGTCAAACGCGCGATTTTTAAATAGATAAGCAGCGTGTAGTGTGACTTTGACTTGCCGTTGCCAGGCAACGAACGAAGGCCTCACGCGCCGCCACCGACTGCCCGGCTCGGCATGTTTTGGATTAAAACAATGTCGAAAGTAGGTGATCTGTATAAAGACCTTTTTGCAGAGTATAAGAAAGGAAAAATACACGTGATGTTGGGGGAGGGGGGGGGGGGGGTAGTCTTAAACCTCACTACATATCACCAAGGGGGAGGGGGGGGTTAAAAAATGCTAAAAAAAGATCACGTGATTAATGGACGGCCCCTAATGACACAATTGTTTACTTAGTCGGTACATTGTTTCGTGGGTTGTTGTGGGCAAGCAATTTGACAAGTTTCTCGAAGGAAAGGCTCTAGTAGGTCTAACTATAGTATAAAGGCTATATGTATCTCTTACAGAACATAAATATTTGTCTATTGTATCGAGTATAAAGAGGGATATTCGAGCCACCTCTCTGTATGAATATGAAAAGTGTGCGTAAAAACGCGTCCAGGCTGTCTAATAACGGGTGGCGCTGCGGTAGCCTAGGATAAATTTTATTGAACTCAGCAAACTTCACTAGGTCTACAACAGCTATGAATATACATATCATAGTTATTCCGACGCCAGCGGCCAGCGCTATTGTCGTAAGATGGTGGTAAGTACTGGAACCTCTATTTTCAGTATATAGCTAGACACTTTTTCAACTTTCCCCCATATGAGATGGCTCTCCTTACCCCTATACTCCATGGTCCATTGTTAGCACTGTCAGTTAATATGTTACCACAGACTGTGTAGTCATGAGCAGATAATAATAAAACAATGAAGTGTCATTGTATCCGCTCCCTCGAGATATTCGACCGCAAGCCACCTTGCACTCCGTATCAGCATATTAATAAGTTGAACCATGTTTACATACAGTTCACGATTTACTGTCATGATTGCGCACTTCGGCCCTTGACTATCGATTACCGTATTTAGATAGTCGTTAGTGCAACATCTTAGTTTGTAGAATCTTGACTGTCGATTGTTGTATTTAGTCTCGTCACTCGTGCATTTATCATTTCATTAAACATTTTTGTAAAATTTTCTGGTAACAAATTTTTTAGCATTTGCGTTTTTGGAATGGATCTCATTATATTTAGCGGA
The DNA here is from genome assembly GCA_963932265.1 of Thymelicus lineola. Lineage (NCBI taxonomy): Eukaryota > Metazoa > Arthropoda > Insecta > Lepidoptera > Hesperiidae > Thymelicus > Thymelicus lineola. Next base: position 3,980,799 of record OZ010702.1, on the reverse strand, counting down.
AGGTTGTGAGTGTATCGTAAAATATAATTAAATAGTCAACTAAAAGGTGCTATATGTAGATATAAAAGCAAGCAAAGCAAAGCAACAACCCATAATTATCCTACTGCTCGGGGTTTTCTCTCACAAAGTGAGGGGTACAGGCCTATGTAGATATAGTTTAGTTTAAATTGAAACTTCCAAGTCCACTGTGTTGGCTTTAGGGTCACTGCGCTATCATGCTGACTGCTCATACCAAGTAATCCTGTATATGCAAAAGTTTATATAATAATGGAAGGCAGTGATACTACCTATAAGAAGTAAGATTTTAGACAGCAGTTAGGGAGAGGTAGTTTATACTTACATAGTTTTATTACGTAATAATTTTATATTGACCTAATAAAAATGTGTTAAATAAACACTGGAGGGACAAAAAACTGCAAGATCTTATAATTTTCCTGTATATTTACTAGTATGAACTACACTTCCATTGTATACCCACCCCACCCACGTCACGCACGAGAAATAATTTATCACTACAGTGATAGTACGTTCATATAATGTCATATATTTAATGGAATTGAGAGTAGAAACGCAATTTAATGAAAAGCGGAGAAACGGCACGTTTTCAATTCAATTTTAGCACGAGAAAGCAATTTAGTCGTACCAACGGGAATGTTTTACAAATTTTGCTATTCACAAAATTTTGAAAGTGCTTCACTATATCAAAATACGATTTATTTGGTTTAAATTCTACAACAGAATAGATATTTGTGTTTAAAGTTAAAGTTAATTCTAGTGGCGATAGTAGGTAGCATGCATTCGTTAGCAATCATGCCACAGCAAGAACTTTCTTCATTTTTGAAGGTGCCAAAAACGTTCACCATCACGGACAGGTCTCAAGGGTTGGAATTTCTTGACGAAAGCATAACATTGCTTCATATCGTATATGTTACCAGTCCTGGATTTGTCAATAGGCCGTATAGGCCGCGGCCTAGGGGCGGCAGCGTCTTAGGGGCGGCAGATTTCAGAAGATGAATATTATATATGATTTTGCTATTAAAAAGTGTAGCAAAAAATTGTAATTCTTGTTTTTTTACGCACTTTCTTAGTGACTAATTCAGTGCCTTCCTTACTATGAATGAAAAATTATTATTTAGAAAGGTACATGGGGCGGCGAAAATTAATTGGCCTACACTCATAAAAAATATAAATCCGGCACTGTATGTTACTCACACCAATCGTTATAATTTCTTCAAGACCTCCGTGGCATTACGTGCCACTCAACAATCGGGATGGTTTAACCCGAAGTACGAAAGCGACCTAAAAATTACTAATAATGGCTTACCCACGCACGAAACACGCCCCGCTAGCTTTCAACGCTACAAGCTTCATGGCATCATACGGCGGAACATAATTATAGTACCTTCTTATATATTTTGTCTTTCGCTTGATGACATTTGCAGCGAATTCGCTTGTAGCGTTGCGGGCAGTTACAAGTCAATAATTCAAAACGAGTCCACAACGACATACATAAGTCCACATAGACAAACACTGACCTGGTTGTAGAATGTAATACGCAGTTCTCCACCCCATCACATCAACAACACGAGATTTAATCCAGTTAGGTGATAGTGCTGTTCACACAAGTCTACATAATCCTATAAACTGTGACATCATGTACTGTACCTACGAGCTTGCACTTATTCTGTATGAGGTTAGTCATGTAGATACTGCAGCGGCGGGCGGCTTTGTACTGTTTTATGTTTTATGCGAATAATCCATAACATTGTTTAAACACAAAACTTATAAACAGCTTCCTCGTGTTTATTCTCTGTATTTTTTTCAAAATTCTAGTGTCAGTAGTTTTGGAGATAAGGAAGGGGGAATGGTCAATATTTGGCTTTAATTTTCGTTCTTTCTTGAATAATTTTAAATCTATCCATTGTAGAACAATAACAAAAATATTTGAGATTCTCACAACAAGGCTTTTTTTTCATTTGACATGCGACACGATACGGTTAGCAAACAGTTTTTGTAAAATTTTGACTTCGTTAAATTTTTCAAAATTCAGTTCTTTACTTTATACCTTCGTCTTTGTCACAAAAAATTACATTTCAACTCATTTGGTCCAGTACTTAATTTCAGAGTAAATTGGCTGTAAAGGGCGGAGAGACACACGAGTGATTTTATAAGGGTTCCGTTTTTCGTCTTTTTCGGAACCCTAAAAAACTACTTGTAATGTTAATAATTTAACTAATTTTTAAACAAGTTCCGCAGCTACTTGTGTAACCACAAAATAGCGGTTATAACACTCGTTACATAAAGACTTCCGGAGGTGAATACAAATTGGCAGAAGACATGCAAAATAACCGGCACGCACTTAGGAACTTGGCTTGCATAATTCGAAAAGTTTAAACTGCTACTGTCAAGTAAGTAGGTACTGTCTGTTACATGTTATTTCGTTACGATAATCCACTGCATTTTAAGCATTGAAGTATAATGTCATAGTACCATTGAAGTATAATGACATAGAACCATTGAAGTACTATTACTTCGTATAGAACAGACACCCCGAACATTGAGTCGGGGAAATGCATTGCAGCCAGGGTGGCTCACTTCATTCACTTACTCACTTGTCACTCGCCTGCGCTCATTGCGGCCGCATGCCAAAATTGTTTATTAACAAACTGAAAAAATGCCGTCTTGCATGATAAGAACCTGTCACAATTGCACGTAAAAAAAACAAAAAATAAAATGGTACTACTTATCATCAGTTAGAAAACAAAATATTAACTTAAATCAACTAAAACTAATTTATTTCAATTATTGTGTAATGTTCCCGCCATTTTTGAATGAAATGCAAATAGACTGACTTGAATTGAATTAAAAAAATCATGGGTCGGGCTTACACACTTGGCAAGCCGTAAGCGTGCTAATGGACAAATAAACAAGCCCGATAAGAATGGCTATAGTCTATATCTTTGGTAAATAATAAATATGTGTTTACATTACTCAGTGAATTCAATTAAACATTAAATCAAACATTTGGAAGAGCTAAAGATTTAGAGTCGTTGACTGTTTGTCGTGGTTCGGCAAGTTTCTTATACAAACAGTAGGTACTATAGTCATTCTTATCGGGCTTATTTATTTGTTTAAACACGCTTACGGCTTGCCAAGTGTGTAAGCACGACTCATGATTTTTTCAATTCAATTCCATTCAATTCAAGTCAATTTATTTGCATTTCATTCAAAAATGGCGGGAACATTACACAAGAATTGAAATAAATTCGTTTTAGTTGGTTTAAGTTAATATTTTGTTTTCTTACTGATGATAAGTAATACCATTTTATTTTTACGTGCAATTGTGACAGGTTCTTATCACGCAAGACGGAATTTTTTTAAGTTTGTTATTAAACAATTTTGGCATGCGGCCGCAATGAGCGCAGGCGAGTGACAAGTGAGTGAGTGAATGAAGTAAGCCACCCTGGCTGCAATGCATTTCCCCGACTCAATGTTCTGGGTGTCTGTTCTATACGAAGTAATAGTACTTCAATGCATAGAACAGACATCTCGAACAAAATGTGTGTCCCCACCTGATCTATTTTCAAAATTGAGCCCCCGTTCTCCTTTCAAAATCGAACGAATCCATTGAAGATTGAAGCCACGTGGCGCCAATTCATTGACACATATTATATCGTGTTCGCGGTGTAGGTTTTATAGGCTAGTAATAATACTTCAATGATTTTAAGTTAAATAAATAGTGCCAATTCAAAAACTAACTTGGAACGAACAACAAAATTTTAACAGATGTTTTCTGTTTGTGCTGTAGCCGACAAAATGTTATAAGATTGCACAGATTTTGATTTTTTTTTTTATGTGAAAGGTAACTTAATCGAGAGTGTACTTAGGTATGTTTAGTGTAAATCAAACTGTCGGGGTTTAATTTAATTTAAGATTAAGAAGAAGAAAAAGATTAAGAAGATTAAGAATTTTTGAATTATAATTCAAGATCTTTCAGTATTTTTCACACACTGATGGGTACTTATGTTTAATTATGTAGAACTAGAAATGTACCAAGTTACCAACCAATATTGTCAACTAATATTATAGCCAGAATCCCACAACGTTCTCTCATAATTCTACTGATATAGAATTTTGAACACTGTGTTGACTAGTTTATTTTGTGATTGGGGACAATCGTTGGCATTATTTTCTTGCCAAATCTGTTTGGCAAGCTCACAGACTCACAGCGTTACATCTTTTCATAGACTTCAAAAAAGGAGATTATACGGTTGTATTTTATAATACTAAATATTTCATAACTAAGAATTCCCTAGGTACTATTAACCGATTTGAAAATAATTTTTTTTATTTGAAAACGTACACTTACTTCCAGATTGGTCACATATTCATCAACATTCAGTTGTGATGATGGGATCCATGGGAAATTCAGTTAAAGCAAAAAAAAGGTTTGATTAGGATATTTGTATACATCCATTCGTAATCTGAATGTTTATGAGTGTTGAATTGTAATAACTAATAAAGAAAATATTCTATGAAATTTACCTCCTCATATATACATAATATACGAAGCAATATACAATAAAGTGTACACTGCTGTGATCCGGTTCATGTAGGAACCTTGAAAACAATATACAGCTCCACCATGCTATCTGTGCAACGCAGCTTACACTTAAAACTCTCATTCCATTTTAAACCTTTTTACAACCCCATCACAGTACACTTTGTCCTGGATAGGATAGGTCATTGCTCTATGCTGCTACCTGTATCAACTAGTGAAAGAGACCTTTGCAGCGTTTTTGTCCTATAATCATATAAGTATGAGGTGTTTATCAATCTATCCAAGGCACAGTGCATCTAGGACAACAACTATGAGTTGCGTTATTAATGCTTCTAATGCTGGCCATACACGATCAAAAAGGTACACTCAATGATATTATAACTAAAGATACGTTATGCCCTTGCAAATCAACCAAAAAATCTGTTCCGATCGAGCTTCAACACACACACGTTTATCTTTTGTTTCATTAAACCGATCACACATTGATAAATTATGTAAAAGGGATGGCACTACTAAAACCATAATAATAGTGAAAAAGACAGCTAGTGTTTGTCGCTCGAGGTCACTCGCGTCACAGCGCGTCACGAGATCTATGACCAAATGGCACACATTTGCACACTTAGCACACTAACAAATTCAGTACGGAACAGTCAGTAAAAGTTAAAAGAAATATTCGATATTAGTACCAATATTTAACATAACGTTTTATGTACTTACCTATGGTATGTAATCCATCATTTTTATTCAATTTGGAGATATGATTTTTTCGAAATCTCAAAACAACTCGGCATTTTGGTGAAACCATAGACGGCCCAAAGACGGCCTCACTCACGGCAGCTATCAACTGTATGAATTGAAATCGCTATACTTATGCACATTCGATTGGCGTAGGTACTTCTAGCGCCGTGTTGGCATGTCTTGTATATAATGTCATTGGGTACACTTGTTAAGTTAGCAACGGACTTTACTCGGCATCCAGTAAACTTGACGGCGTATGGTCACAGTATGGGTATCTGGCCATATAGCAATCTCATGCAAACTGGATGCTGCATCAAGTCTAACTGCAAACTTGACAAGTACACTTGATAGTGTTTGGCCAGCTTAACGTTGATCAAGTAGATTGTTTATAACGGATTAACTAACGCACTCAGTTCTATGGTAAGTGGTCAATGATATCAGACATTAGTAGAACCGAAGACATAACCCAAGCTACTTAACTTAAACTGGACTCCTGTGGGAAGGAAAATGAGCTAATCCTCCTAATATTTTTTAGACGAGTTTGTGAGGATTCATGGGATGGATGCATTGAAGTACATATTATTACTAGTGCATAGAACCGACACCGCGAACACGGTGTATGTCCCAATGTATTGGCGCCAATCAGCCTCAATCTTCAATGGATTCGTTCGATTTTGAAAGGAGAACGGGGGCTCAATTTTGAAAATGGAACCTCCCGGCCGGGACACATTTTGTTCGAGATGTCTGTTCTATGACATTATACTTCAATGGATGGATGGATGTTTTTTGCTCCTTGACGCACAAATACTGAACGAGATTAAAAAAGAATTAGAAGCATGAAATAAAATGGCATATTAAATATTATATAGCGGGTATCGTGAGTACTCGTATCATAGTAAAAAAGCATGAAATAAAAAGCATTAAAATACGTTATTTCAAAATTAAATGAACTGATGAACTACTGTTTAGGTTATTTAAATTCATGAAACGTATAACAAAAATGAAACCTAATAATTTTAAATAAGTTAAAGGCCGTAGCATTTTCTATTCATTTAAATTTCACTTCCTCGAATAGCGGCCGTGATCTTTATAACTTTGTAAATCAGAATAATACAAAGCCTACAATACTAATCAATTATTGTGTGTAACGGCCTTGTTAGTTCAATTGTACAAAAGAAAAAATTGCACATGTATAGATATTTAAACTGTTTCCAAACAAAGAATTGAAACTGTCTTAAGGAATTTTGAAACTGACTTGACTTAAACTTGAAGCTGATTAAGAAAGAAGAGAAGAAAGAAAGAATAGCTTTATAAAAGCTGCGACAAAGCAGGTAATATTGCTTCAAAATGAACACAATTTTATGGATAAGTTAGGTAGTTCCAGATTAACCTACATTTTATAATACAACAATTCTGCCCTCGTTATGATAAACAACGTATCTGCATTTCAGCAAGTTCCGAGAAAAACGCGTCTAAAGTTTTTTTTCTTATTTTTGGTGTCACGACTACACTAATTGAGATATTTTCAAAATTGTTAAAATTAATTGTTACTATATGTGTGTATTTTATGACTCATTACATTTTTCTGTTTTCTAAATGTTTTCTGAGTTAATAGAACCCAAAAAGTGTTAATTTTTAAGCAGTTGCGTTGCTTATAGCTAGGAAAATTATTCAGTTACGTTCATTATCACTAGGAAAGTGCTCTTAGGATGTTTATGTTTAGTATTTAAAAATATATAAAAAATGATTTACTTAAGATAAGCAACAACATGCATTGAAAATGATTAGTACAAGGTACTGAATATTAATGAGCTTTGCAATTTACTTGCAATTTTATTGTACTTCTAATTAATTATTGATAGTATATACTGGTTGTAAATAGATAATTTTTTTTAATCGCTTAGTAAAATAATAAAGATCAAATAAAATAAACAAACAGATATATTTATTAATTATGTTAACTTACAAGTAAATTAACTTACTTTTCGTTTGAGATCAAGTGTTAAACATGAAGATACAAAAACTATTTATTAAAACAACGTCGCAAATCTTACTACCTACTAATCAGTTCTTCATAAAACATAATAGAAATTATCTAAGTTGAGATTGTTATTAAAGAAGTAAGTATCTATATTTACGAAAAATAACGAATTGGTATTTCACCTATTTAAAATTATAAATAGTCAAAATTAAAATTAGGATATTATCTGAGTATTTCAGATACAAATATCTGTTACAGGTAACTTTGAAATAGGTAATTTATACCAAAAATCTCGTCTATTTGACGCAATGAACTAATATACTTACGTACATTTCATTAATTTGATTAATTAATGGCACAAGGAGCCAATGCGTTTATTATTTATAGGATTTTGTTAAACTATACGAAAGAAATACAAGGCATAAACATCGCAAGTGGCTCAATTATAATCTAAATGCTTTGTAGTTGAGCGAGTTGTGAAAAGGTACTACCAATCATAAACATCGTAAGTGCTTGTGCGATACTTATGACTAGGAAATTGAATAAAAACTCTAAACGTAATGGACAATACGTTGTTCTTCATAAGGAAGACAATGAAAATTTTGCACATACGTTGTTTATGCTTACCTTTATTTTTATTTCTATAATACATACGAAAAAATAGATAATAGATCTAGATAGATCACATTTCGCTGATTACGAATATGCTAATAACTCGTTTTCGCCAAAAATGTCAGATACGTTGTTTATCATAACGAGGGCAGAATTGGTAACTAATTAAACAAAAACTAAGCATTCAATTGTTATTATCCTTATAAATAAAGTGTTAAACAGACACATTTTTACAACGTTACTGTTAAAACCGGGCAAGGGCCACACGCAATGTAGGGTTCCGTAGTCCTAGTAAGTTTATCGACTATTCATTATTAACTAATAATGCTAACATAGCCGTGATAGTTTTCCTTGTACATTCATCATATACCTAACATATTTTTGAGAATTTTTCACTTGTCCAACTTCAACCGTTTAGCCAGCAAGGGGGGGGGGGGGGCACTGTAACCCAAATTAGCACTTTAAAGCCAAATACTTACATATTTCGCAAACGAACCCCTAAATCCAAAAATGGTTTTAGGAGACCCATAATATTTTTGAAAGACGTTTTTAACCATACCCTACACCATGGGGTACGATAAAAATATTTTTCAATATTTTACGAGAAAAAATATTTCATCCTCACTTTACCTGTAGGGGAGGTACCATGGTCCATGAAAAAAAAATATTTTTCAATATTTTATTGTATGATTTTGGAGTTTTAATAAATATGTATATCCTCGGCCTCGGACAGACGGACGTACATGACGAAACTATAAGGGTTCAGATTTTACTTCGGAACCCTAAAAAACTGCATCGAGGGGGTCGCCCGCACGGCGCGGCGCGGCGGCAGTCTGTATTATAAAAGATTAGACAGCACTTGAGCCATGTGTCATAAAACACGTAAAAATACAAGTACAAGTTTATTATGATCAACAGACCACACCGTGTCCCCACATGCTGCGTATGGAATTAACTTTAACCAATGATGTTTAAAAAAATAGATACGTTATGCCCTTACAAATCAACCGAAAAATCTGTTCCGATGTCCGCAAGGCACGCTTTATCGCTTTATCGCACGTCTTTATCGCTCTCGCGTCAAAACTACATCGCTATCTCTTTCTTCACCTGAATAAGAGTTCCCAATTGGGAACTTTTTGAGTCACACAACGCGCGCGCTTATGACATATCTGCCTCTTTTTAATATATAATATCATTGGCTTTAACCGTCAACTTCGGGAACTAATAATGTACGTTGTTTATTAGTAATCGAAGGTCGAAAGTATCTCGACCTCCTGGCCCTCAGAGATTTCTACTTCACACGAAGGAAGGATTTTTCAAAATTCAACCCACAAGCGGATGAAATAAGGGATAAATATGATAAGCATAATTTCCGCGTGCGAAGCTGCGGGCAACTGCTAGTTTAGTATAACGGGGGGTCTAATATCTATATTTATTATATTTTTAACAAAGACATACCTATTATCTACATACCGCGTGTTGTTTCCGAGGTGATCAACCTTGATATATAATTAAAAAGGAGACTAACTGGTATGAATGTTAAACAATACACTACCTACTTGCAATTAAAATGTGATGTCATTAAGATATTATTTTTTTAATTAGTTTCTAAAGAACTTATATTCTATTATTTTACAAATAGGTGAACTGTTGTCAGATACTATAATACATGGTAAAAAACATTTAATTATATTTAATAGTAAAATTGTAAGTAGGTAGGTAGGTATAAGGACACATCTATACTAATAATAAAGAGGAAAGATTTGATTGTTTGCATTGAATAGGCTCCGAAACTACCGAACCGATTTGAAAAATTCTTCCACTGTTGGAAAGCTACACTATCCCCGAGTAACATAGGCTATATTAGATTTTCAAAAAAATTAGGGATCCTTAATAAAACTCCAATAATGTAACCCAAGGTGTAAAAAATAAAGAAAACCGAAGCAAAGCGAGGGCGGTTACACGTAAATAATATTTTGTGTCACATCCTACGTACGAGAAATAAATGATACTGATTCAACTCATAATGTAAACCGAGTCATGAGTCATGAGTTCAAAAGCCCGGTAGCGGGTTACACTTACAATTAATTAAGCAATAAGTGTCTCCAGCTGTTTATTCTGGGATCCTAATAATTATCAAGGCTATTTTCGTAACCATTTGTTTAGTCTACAGTTAAGTATCTAGTTGTCCTTGTTAAGTCTTGTCAGGACAATGGAATTATAGTCTTTCATTATTCGACGACTTTTTATTAATCATTATCCAAGGACCTCCTTAATTATTCGTAATTTTGTGTTTTCGTTCCAATTGGCCTTTAGTAATTTCCAATTTAATGCATCATAATGTACCTATTATAAAAATCTTGTAGGTACATACATAGATACAAAGACAAACATTCACATGAATGTACGCGGAAAAACCAAAGATGATTGTTTATTCACGATACTAAAATAATAAGCGAAGGAAATCTTGTTTACTGTTTGGATAACAAAAGACGGCAAAACATTGTATTGTAGTGATCCAAGATTGTATAGGTCAAATGAGCAGAAGATTCCAAGCTTCCTTATATGTATCATGAATACCTACGATAAGAATAAGAATATAAATAATTATATTTTTATACTAGTGACCGCCCGCGCTTTGCTACGAGAAAATTATGCCTTCAGCACCCAAATGAAAGAAAAAAAATAAAAATCAAAGTTTTTGGGGCTTCAGTTTTGAGCGTTTTTCACACGCTTTTATTAGCTTGACGTGTATGTATGTTTGTATGTATGTACTTCTATGTGTGTAACGAAATCTTTCAACGTAATTCTCACCAATTTCAAGACGTCTGATCAGCTTGAAAAACACCGGTAAGAGGTAATGAGATGATAGTACAATAATTTCATAGTTTCAGCGTGTTTTTTCATTTTTTAAACTTTTTTATACCTTGCATGTAAGGACATCGATCAATAAAATTTTGTTTCATAGTATGCAGATGACTCTGATAACTCAGATTATAGAAATAAAAGCAGTCTATGATTGTAACTTACTCGGCGGTTGTACCATTTACAAAACAAAACAACGGGAAAAGGAAAACAACAATATTCCAATGGTCTTGATTCAGTAACCACAGCGCGGTTAAACTCAAAACAATATTGCAGGAATTGGCTCTAAAATGAACCAATAGCAGTTCAAAAGGTTAATGTATAGGAATAGAAATTTTAACAAAAAAATAATTAATTGTCTTTTAAAAAGAACTACAACAATGATCGGTGAACATACAAATCAAAATTGGCATAATAATATGGGACATAATCAAGGCATTTGACGAGTATAATATTTGAGAAGCTGAACTGTTCATGGATCCCATTTTTTTTTTAATTAATTAATTGACACAATGGTTTCCATGCCGGATCGCCATGCCAAGGGTCCTGGTTTCGATTCTTAGTGAGGCGGAAATTTGATTGATAAGTTTGAATTTCTGTTCTCGGTCTGGGTGTGTGTGTTCTTGTTTGTATGATATCCATTGCACCCACGACACAGGGAATCCTAGTGTGGGTCTATCATGAGTGAGTAGCGTTATTTTTTTAGGATAACCTTAGACCATGTACTAAGAGGATAACCTTAGACCAGGCCATGCACCGGTTAAGTGTGAATTACCTGATGAATATACATGAATCATACTGTTTATGTCTGTAAAGGAAATTCATTCCGCATAATTAGAATTCACCACATCACTGGTTTGTTACAATGTAATTACATTTTTATATTATAATTAATTATATTTAACGTGGGAAATATTCTACAAACATTTGTTTTTCCGTAACAGTCATATGTAGGTCCATTTTTATGTAGGTCAAGTCATTCAAGTTGAAACAAACAAATTCGTTCCGGACTAGTATGACGTTTTAACTTTTCTAAGCAGCCCACTGGGTTAGCTTTTTCACACTTCCCAAAATGCTCCAGTATACTTAATAGTTACTATTGCTTACTTAGTATCAGATCAAAAGTTCTAATTCTTCTTATATTCCTTATATTCGCTGGCCTCCGACATGGTATTAACTGCTGTCTAATGCTGGCCATACACGATCAAGTATACTTGTCAAGTTTGCAGCGGACTTGACGCGGCATCCAGTAAACTTGTCGGTGTATGGCCACGGTATGGCTATCTGACCATATAACTATCTCATGCAAACTGGATGCCACATCATGTCAACCAAGCTTTTACTCAGCAACTTCCGTTGAAGTTGATAATGATAAGCCGTCAGTCTATATCCGCTTCATCATGGGGTAATAATGTCTAAACTAGTCCAAAGATTTTGTAGTCAAAAGATTTTGTAAGTCTATCTTATAGCGTGTATCAAATTGTAACCCTTTCGTGAATAGTTTGAAGTCTTTAAATACCCGTTGTAAAGTACCATTGACCTGAATAAGTATACATTTAATTCTCTATTCTAATCTATTTTGTATTTATGTACTTCAGTGTCTCAACAGCGTTTGCTTCCGGTCGGATATGTACAAGGAATCCTGGCAGGATGGTCAATTAATTGTATGCTAAAAACCAAACATTTTTCTGTCACTTCCTTTATACCAACCTCACCGTTTTGAATACAAAGATTGGTAATGGCGAGCAGAATGGATTCGTACGTCCTTACAAGGATAATATAAACATTATCATTCGTCGTTTGTATGCAAATGTCACGGAACAATAAAAGCCATTATTAGGCCCAGCGTAATGTTTTTACAATAAATTATAATGTTCTTTCGTGCGTATGTTACTAATTTTTAACGGACTTCAAAAAAAGGAGGAGGTTCTCAATTCGACTGTATTCTTTTATGTTTGTTACCTCAGAAACTTCGACTGGGTGAACCGATTTTGATGATTCTTCTTTTAATGGAAAGCTGGTGCTTGTCATGTGGCGGGAATTTTAGTGAGATTTGACAATGGCACCCATGAGAAAACCATATAAGTCTTAAATCTACATGAAGTATGTGCGCGACAAATGGACGAATAACTCAATATCACGCCAACCGATTTCGATGATTCTTTTTTTATTGGATGTACTTCATTTGAAGTCGGTAATTTTTTGTTAAAATGTTAGATTATTGATGAATACCGGCTGCATAGACACACTATAATCTAACATTTTAACAAAAAATTAACCGACTTCAAATGAAGTACATTGTACTTTTGACATGGATGTCATTATCGGATCTCGTTCAAATTTATGTGGGACCACACGACAAGCATCAGCTTTCAATTAAAACAAAAATCATCCAAATCGGTTCACCCAGTCCAAAGTTCTGAGGTAACAAACATAAAAAAAAAAAAAAAAATACAGTCGAATTGAGAACCTCCTCCTTTTTTTGAAGTCGGTTAAAAAGCAATTTAAGTTGAGAGATTACTACCCGGCCAAGCATAAAACTTTTCCACTTTTGCAAGAACAGGCTTCGTGACAGCGTTCCTCATCAGGAAGGACCTGGCACCATCATTCCATCCGTTGTTTCTCACATTTTCTTTCTCTCATTCTAAAGGATGGATAAAAGGATGAGGGTGAAGGATATTTTTTCATAAAATATATTGGTATTACAAAAATCTATGATCTATGATAAGCACACTAAATTACTCTTTTCCTTCTCTTCTTTACTATTCCCTAACAGAACAGAAAAGTATTCAATATTAAAATTACCTGCAGTATAAAAGCCATTATCATGAAAAGCGTAAGGTTCGCAATATTAGTTTCTTCACCTCGTATGCAGTCACTTTTGTTGTCTGAGAAAATAAACACATGGCCTTTGATAAGCTTTTTGTTCGAAGTACATTTGCAAGCACGATTCACCTTTTTTACCCACGAACGGAACGGAACAGAGGAGGTATATTCGTTTGGGGTTAGAGGTTGTTTGTTGGTTTGTATGTATGTTACCGTTTTTTATGAAAACTACTGGACCGATTCTGTTGCGGTTTTTTGCATTCGAAAGGTATCATTATAGAGCAGGTTCATAGATATGGTTTATGGTGATAGACCACCAGGGGGCGGTACAGTAACCTGATAATTATTAGCTATGGTAGGGATTTCATCCTTTGTCTTTTTTTCTTTACATCCGGCGTGGGTTTTTTTAAAACTTTTAGTTTTGAGATTATTGGTCTATAGATACCGTTAAGTGCGGATGACTGAGCAACCTACTTACGTATGGTATACAGGGTTAAACAATATCTTGAAGGTATCCAAATCTAATCTAACTACGAACTCTTAAGTTTAGAGAGACGTAAAAAATGTATTGAGAATTGAAAACGTATATTTAATATCTCTTAACAAATCATACCATAGATATATTAATTTCCAAAATCTTTATAAATGAACACGTCCAACAACCAAAGATACAGGATGATGTAAGAACTTGTCACTCAGAAAATTTTTGTCGGCTCATTGTGATCTAGTTTTTTTTAGATTTACAATAAAGAGTAATGAAATAAATAAACAAATAAATAAATAAATAAATACAGTTGTGCTGTATTCTGAGACTTGTTTTCTGAACGAACGTTACAAAAACCATTCAAATTCCAAACGCATCCAAAACTGTTATTATTGGCGACCACGCTGGGACTAACGTGACTTGAATATGAATGTATGTATGTGCGTATTGATTATTCTCTCAAGAAAAAATCTTAATGACAGCACTGACCAGTTTGTGCACTAGACTAGCCGTCTACATTATTTGTTCTTTATGGAAACTATCCACCTAGAACATTTTCCTGTTGTTATTAGCACAACGCTAATACGAATTACCGCAGTAATTTAGCGTTCTTCCTAGACGTTTTATTTTTCCATATAAAGGTAGATAATGTATTAGAGACCGAAGTAAATTAACTATTTTAATTCAACTTATTACTAGAAATACCGGTCTGATCAGCCTTTGAATGTCACAACGAAACGGAACTTGCAATGGATATTGCCTGTCTATCTATCTATAATACATATTTGAAGTTGAGTTAATATTATTATAGTTTTTTTTTGACCGAACTAATCATTTTTTTTGTCACCATTAAATTGTCAAGATTTTATTTTAAAAAAATTGTGATAACGTTTATGCTGGTCACCGTCAACTACAGCTACTTTCTGGCCCTTCATAACTGCAAGCAAAATACGTAATTTTTAACCGACTTCAAAAAAAGGAGGAGGTTCTCAATTCAACTGTATTTTTTTTATGTTTGTTACCTCAGAACTTTGGACTGGGTGAACCGATTTGGATGATTCTTTTTTTAATGGAAAGTTGGTGCTTGTCGTGTGGTCCCACAAAAATTTGAACGAGATCTGACAATGGCATCCATGTCAAAATCATATAAGTCTTAAATTTGCATTAAGTATGTGCGCGATAAATGGACAAATAACTCAATATCACGCCAAAAGATTTCGATGATTCTTTTTTTAATTGAAAGCTGGTGCTTGTCGTGTAGTAACACATAAATTTGAGCGAGATCTGACAATGGTATCCATGTCAAAAGTACAATGTACTTCATTTGAAGTCGGTTATTTTTTTGTTAAAATGTTAGATTATTTGCGTCAAAATATCCACTATCTACTTTATATATGCACCCGGAACGGAAATAATCGGTATATCGGAAATTGATCATTATAAACCTTTCGTCCTTCGAGTGGCTTCTTTATATTTAATTTCCTTCCTTGATGCGCTGACAAAATCCGTCTTCCGGAACCCACATGTTACCAACTTCCTACACGCAGCCGTATGTAAAATGCGACATCCTTATACACTCTTAAAGTTATTTTAAGAACCATCAACAGGACGTACTTAGTATTAAATGTCGTTCGTAGGCGTATGTTTGTATTCGTTAAGTGTTTGTTGACTTCATGTTTTTTGATAATATTATAAACAAGATTTTTAAAAATGACAGATTTGCAATCTATTGCTCCTATATAGTCCCCTGATATCAAATTTTCTTAAATATCTTCAATGTACAGACATTATCGAGTTACAATTTTATTATATATATAGATAAACAAAATCATGTTTATCTAGTCTGAGTGCTGAACCGATAGTAATTAATTAATATTAATTATGGTTAATATAAAGTAACTCTTTGACAAAAATAGTTGCTTCTAATGTGACTAAGTATGCCTGCTATCCTCCTTCAATTTGTCAATGATATTGCGTAAGGAATAATTCCAATGTTCTACTCGTAATACATTATATACCAGATGGCTATGAAGTGTTAGTATGCAGGTTGGAACTAAAACAGTTTAGCAAAAGCATGCAGCCCAATTCTATAGTGCAATGAATGTTTCGTACATGTAGGTTGGTACTAGGGATTCCAGGTGGCCGGGAAATCTGAGATTGTCCCGAAATTTTACGTCTTGCCCAGTAATTACACTTTTCTGTACCGGATTCTGGGATGAATGGACGCTGAAATGAAAGGGGATTGGTTCCCCGAGTAGCGGCAATTGGGTTATTAGAGGTTGTTGGGCCATGTTGAAATTTATTGAAGTGCCACACAAAAAGGACGCTCCGAGGCTAGGGGAGAACAAACAAAACTGCTGGTTGCGCCAGTTAAATTGTCCCGAATCTGAGCCTGGATCTGGTAACCTTAGTTGGTTTGGTACGGATCGTCGACCGATCGCGTCGCCATCGCAAGCTCTTACGACACGCGCGGTCGTTCCCAATATAAACAGGAAACTTGCACCGGCTCATGTTACTGGCATTTCATTGAGCTTCGAGAAGTATTGACCCAGATTTGTTGTTATTCTTGATTGGGAAATACATATGCTTTGGTTAAGCGCTTATTGAG
>OZ010702.1:3921745-3963924 GCA_963932265.1 Thymelicus lineola | reverse complement strand
CGCGCGATAAGGAACTTCGTTCCAACAACAAAAACAGAGAGAATAGGTTTTTTTTATGGAAATATCCGGCAAACGAGCTGACGATCCACCTGATGGTAAGTGGCTATCGTCGCCCATGGGCATCAGCAACACCAAAGGCATCACTGATGCGTTGCCGGCCAGGAAAGAAAGAAGAAAAAGAAAGAAAGAACTGGCTCTCAAGCCCCCAGCCGGAACACGACGAGTCGTTTGGCGGCTGACTCATGCTGGTGGTAGCTATCCAGGCGAACCCCTGGAGAAATTATAATAGTAATAATGGTATTAATAAACAATTAAAATCAATACTACCAATATAATCCCTCCGAGGGCCCTACCACCAGCGGGCCGGATTAAGTCGCCTCTTACGACACCCATCCGGCGCGGGATTGGGGTCAGTATTCTAAGCCGCCAACACCAACACGGCTAAGAAGAAGTAAAATTAATATATTTCATTCCATTTTGCATCGAATATTGTGCACACTGCTTAAGGAGCTTACGATATATTTTGGATCTTAAAGCGCGTCACACATGGCGAAGATACTATAACATTTCAGCTTAACATAAAATATCGCTCACTATACATTTTGTATGAACCATCACACACGGCTAAGATACGATAATATTTTCATATTACGCATGTTAAGATATCGAGCGATATGGACATTTTATGTTAAGATGCTTAATATATCGTAACATGCCATGTTAAGATCCAAAATATATCGTAAGCTCCTTACGCAGTGTGCACAATATTCGATGCAAAATGGAATGAAATATATTAATTTTACTTCTTCTTAGCCGTGTTGGTGTTGGCGGCTTAGAATACTGACCCCAATCCCGCGCCGGATGGGTGTCGTAAGAGGCGACTTAATCCGGCCCGCTGGTGGTAGGGCCCTCGGAGGGATTATATTGGTAGTATTGATTTTAATTGTTTATTAATTCCATTATTACTATTATAATTTCTCCAGGGGTTCGCCTGGATAGCTACCACCAGCATGAGTCAGCCGCCAAACGACTCGTCGTGTTCCGGCTGGGGGCTTGAGAGCCAGTTCTTTCTTTCTTTTTCTTCTTTCTTTCCTGGCCGGCAACGCATCAGTGATGCCTTTGGTGTTGCTGATGCCCATGGGCGACGATAGCCACTTACCATCAGGTGGATCGTCAGCTCGTTTGCCGGATATTTCCATAAAAAAAACCTATTCTCTCTGTTTTTGTTGTTGGAACGAAGTTCCTTATCGCGCGTTGTGAAAGGGGGCCAGACGGAAAATTTCGACACTTTTTGATTTTGCGAATGACGACACTTTTTCAAGTGATTTAGTTAGTTTTACAGAGATGGCGCTGTAAGTATCCATAGCGAATTCAAAAAATTTAATAGTTTCCTTGAACTTACGTATGTTACAAGTATAAGTTGATAGCGTGATTCAGAATTAATTTACTAACGCCATCTATCCGCAACTAACCAAACTAAATATCTTAAGTCTGAACAGGCGCTGTACAACAATACAATACTTAAATCGAAAGGAACTTCGTTCCATCCAGGTGTCCCTTGACACCTCTCATGTTTTTGTTTTTATTATTAGTACGCAAAATATTGGAAACTATTGGAAACTATAAAAACTTTCCTTTGACTTTTTAAAATATATTTGAAACATTTTCGATGAAAGGTCTTCGTAAAGATTAAACTCACCGCGGTCTTTCCTAAACTTTATATGATTAATTTCTACCCAAATTGTTCGGAAATGGCAACGTGCGGCAGAAATTTTTAAGTCATATTCGAAGTCAGAATCATCATCCGATGAGCTATTCAATAAATCTAATAGTAAGGCCGTATTATTAATATTAGTCTATCCTGTATATAGATTGCGGGGAAATAACCCCAGTGTGACCCAGAGCTATTCGAGCGGATATAAATATTATCGTATCTTAGCCGTCTGCGATACCTTAAGATACTATAATATTTTATAGCAAGGCATCTTAACATAAAATATTATCGTATCTTCGCCGTATGTGACGCGCTTAACATGGCATGTTACGATATATTAAGCATCTTAACATAAAATGTCCATATCGCTCGATATCTTAAGGCTGCAGTCTTGCAAAATTCACTCGCGGCGAATTATTTGTACAACTTTGTATTTTTTTTTCATACAAAGTAATGAAATATCATAAAATATTATTATTACACAAAAGTAACCATAATATAAGTAATAGCTAGTTATTTTTTTTAAGTTCATCTAGGTGGATTTTGTTAGGTAAATCAATCGTTGAATACAGCTCTTTCGCGCCCAACGTCATTTCGAGTTATGTTTGTGAGCTTACTTTATGGAAACAAAGAATTAATTTACAAATCTGTTCAGCGCATAATTAGCTCAACATTCTTGTCTTAAAAATGCGCTGAATAGTTTTTTCTAATTATCTTTCATTTTCTTAATTCAGACATCACAATTCCTTCAAAATTCTCGGTTTTTATCTCTTTACAAATGGTTTGTTTCATAATAACTATGCATCGTATGTATGTAAATAATTGATTATTTTAATGCCACGAGTTCAATAAAGCAAATACAAAAAAAAAGTGCACCTAAATCACCTTACTCTAACAATAATAATAATCTCAAAAGACCTACAAAAAAAGAGTTTATAAACAAGAAATGCGAGGGAAATTCCTTAGTGGCCACTGCACGGCCGAAGCGTTCAGACGTGTAGTCCACGACGAATAAAACTGTTCCCTCTCACTCTAACCTTGCTCTGGCTCTGACGTAGATTTGTGTATCGAAAGTTGCTCTACTTTATTATTTTTTTTTATAATTTTTTGCGTGTTTTGTAAATATTTGTATTTTAATAATAGTTTTTGTAAATATTTGTGTATCAGTAATAGTTTTGTACATAATTATTTGATTTCAATATGGATCGTAAACTTAAACAATATGCATCAACACGCCAGTGAGGTACATTAGTAGTAATGCTATCGATACTATATAAATACCTAAAAACGGTTCAACTAGTTCGTTATAGACTGTAAGTAGAACTATATAACTATATAGTTATCAGACTGTTAGTAGAACTCATAGTTAATATAACTTGTCTTCTAAAAATATAGTACATAGTTATATCAATTCCTACATTTTTTCCTCTTTATTTTCTTTAAGAAGGAGCTAATAAGAAAGAAAGAAAGAAACATTTATTCCGTCATGAAAATAACATGGTACATGGGTTACAAGGTTAAACTACGGTGAAAGAAAAAGAACTAACAAAATGTAACCCTTTACTAAATTATTGCTTGACATGAAACATAGAAAATTTAGCGGGTACCATGTCACCTGACGAAAAAGGACTACCCTCTGCCTGTGCCATGGAGCGGCTAGGAACCAACCACGGCTGCTGATTTACAGTGTAGTCCCCTTTTTCGTGTAGTTTCACATGTGGCGTCAATCTTATTAATATTGTATATTAATATTATTTTAGAAGCAGGTCAATCCAAAGTTGAAGATAATTTACAACTTAATTATTTATTTTATTTAATTTTATGTGTATATGATTAAATGATACTTATTAGGGATATAATATTATAAAGTGGGAAATAAATAATTATACAAACTATAAAACATACAGAACAAGTGTACATAACAAGTGTACATGTATACAACTACACATCTTAATATGTTTAAAGGGGGTTTTTGTTGTCATGTTATTGCGCTTCAATTGATATACACCTATAGCTTACACCTATATCCATTTAGGGCAAATATTACCAATTATAAACAAGAAGTGATTTCAACGAAAATATAATTTCACGCTGTACTATGTATATTATCACCCCTATTGAACGTTGAGAATACCAGATTGTAATACTAGATTAATTAAAACATCTATACCAGGCATTCAAAGCATCTATACTAGCAACAAGGTGATTATTTTACCAAAAATTGGTGTGACCGTATCCGGTAAATTCCACCAGATCCGGTATACGTAAAAAACGTCGGACCCGGCCGGATTACCGGATCCGTTTTTCCTTATTGCAATCCCTAGTTCTATCATATTATTATATACCTATCACGTCTGTGGAGTTTCGCTAGCTAATTTAATTTGAAATGAAATGAAATGAAATGAAATAATCTTTATTCATGTAGGTATCACTGATACTCTTATGCACGTCATTTTTTTTAATCTGACCAGCTTTTCGGAAAGGTGCTTTGTCATGGAGGAGAAGAAAAGCCGTAAAGAAACTCCTCAGCACATCTTTTAAAACTAAAACTTATATCTATTACAAAAATAGGTATTCTCTAACCTGTGCAGAACTGGTTGCCTAGCTAGTCATTTCCAAGCATCCTTGTCATTTAAATATTCATTTATGCTATAGTAGCCCTTGCCTAAGAGCTGAGCCTTTACACGATGCTATAGTAGCCCTTGCCTAAGAGCTGAGCCTTTACACGTTTCTTAAGATTCCACTGGTAAGTCACGTATTTGTTTTGGGACTTTATTATAAAATTTTATACCTAGTCCCATAAAAGAACGTTGCACTTTAGAAAGACGGTACGAAGAGGTAGCCAATTGATGCATCCTTCTTGTTTGACGATTTGAAAAATCACAATTTTGTTTATATGCAGTTATTATATGTATATGTATACAGTTATTATGTCTATATTTGTTTATATTTGACTCGCAAGGACTCCCTTGATTTTAGTTTATAAATAGCTCTAATGGCTCTTTTCTGTAATACAAAAATTTGTTCTATACCGGCTGCTTTGCCCCTGTAGTTAGGCCCTAAACATGAATAATATAACTACTTACCTTTGGATTCTATTTCTCTTCATCACTTCTACGTTGGCACCCAATTTTCCATGCATTTTTTGCATTTGGTGCATTTTTTGTGTTTGCTTTATTGAACTCATGGCATTAAAATAATCAAATTTTTTCATACATACGATGCTTATTTATTATGAAACAAACCATTTGTAAAGAGATAAAAAACAGAGAATTTTGATGGAATTGTGACCTCGGAATTAAGAAATGAAAGATAATTAGAAAAAAATATTCAGTAAATTTTCAAGACAAGAATGTGGAGCTAATTATGAGCAGAACAGATTTGTAAATTAATTCTTTGTTGCCATAAAGTAAGCGCACAAACATAACTCTAAATTACTTTGGGCGCGAAAGACCTGTATTTAACTATTGATTTACCTAACAAAATCCACCTAGATGAACTTAAAAAACTTAAAATAACCAGCTATTACTTATATTATGGTTATTTTGTGTAATAATAATATTTTATGATATTTCACTACTTTGTATGAAAAAATGTACAAAGTTGTGAAAATAATTCGCCGCGAGTGAATTTTGCAAGACTGCAGCCTTTAGATTTTCTATATTGGGGATACTATAGAACACAAAAACACAGACAACTCTTCTATAGAAAAAAATACTTAGTAGAGCAACTTTCCGAACTAGTCAAATAATTACGCTATGTAGGATGAATGCGGGGACTGCGGGGAGCCTACGTGCAGACGCTTGACGTTTGGACTAGCCGCACGCGATTCTTATTTTGTGAACTACGAGACTAGGCCCTTAACATGCGTAATATGAAAATATTATCGTATCTTAGCCGTGTGTGATGGTTCATACAAAATGTATAGTGAGCGATATTTTATGTTAAGCTGAAATGTTATAGTATCTTCGCCATGTGTGACGCGCTTTACTCTTTTTTATTTAACTATGTCTGTTTCGGGGAACACCTTAGATACATTATCAATTATAAGTGATAACAGATAAATTATCTATCAGTTTAACCTTTTAAAGTCTTACCTTCCTTATTAAACTATGTCTCTTTCCGGGAACACCTTACATTATCAATAAAATTATTATTCATAACAGATAATTATTTATCATTTTTATTTTTTAAAGTCTCACGGGATATAAACAAACAAGTAGGACAGCCAATGAAATATATTGATATGAGATGATTATTGTTGACTATAATTTCATTGATGTTGGAAATCAGATCATTTCAGACCGCAACGAAAGATGTTTTGTTACGAAATTCGTATTTCGCTGCGCATCCGCAGCGAATACGTCGCGGACGTGTGGCGGATACGTAACGTTTTATGAATTTATGACTGTAGAGTATAATACACTCAGTAACAAAATCTATATATCCGCTCGGAAACCGTCAGTATGATAAGGCCCTAAGAATTAAACATTTTTAATTATATTTACTAGTTTTCTTCTTATTTAAATTGTGTGATTTCTATTCATAATGCTACTGGGGCCATGAATGCATTATCTATCTATACTAATATTATAAAGCTGAACGCGCTAATCTCAGGAATTAATAGGTATAAGGAACCAGTAGCGTTCGAATTGAAAAAATATTTTTGTGTTTGATAGTCTCATTTATCGATATAGGCTATAATATAACGTCATATATCTGATTTTAGTAATTAGTTTTTTCCACAAATTATTGTGAGTGTAACCGCGTGGCACAGCTAGTTTATTATATATTTCAAGGATTGTACTAATGTAACATTTCTTCAACAGTCCGGCAAGTTCGGCGAGGGGTACATCGGCGTATCCCAAGGCATGGCAGTCCACATCCGAGCCAAGGGTATCGGCGGGGCGCAGGACCACACCGGCTGCACCTGGCCACTGCTCTCCGCCACGGAGCCCGACCGTCCGCTGCCCAGCGAACCTTGGATCGCGGTCATGAGACGTGGGAGCTGCAACTTTGAGATTAAGGTAAAGTTACCATTATTTTGTTAGTTTGTTTTTAACACATGACTATTTGTATGTTTGTTACTCAAACACGCTTTTGTCGTTTTATACGGCTGAACTGATTGAGATGAATTTTGGCACACATATCGTTTATTACCTGTATTAACATTTAATAGGTACAGTCGGCCGCTAAAGTAGCTTAACAGAATCAAAAGTGGAAAACAACTGAACACCTAACGAACCATAAGTCTTTGTCGTGACACGACCGCAAATTAAACTTAACTTACAGACGTTCATAATAAGCATAACACAACTGTTTCATAAGTTGCTAAACGTTTTCATTCCAAAAGTCGCTGAACATCATCAATGTCAAAAGTAGATTAACAAACTATATTCAATGTTACTGCGTGTTAATGTCTTTACTGTATAGTACTTTAAAAAATATAATAAAAGTAGGTAATTGTTTTTATGATTTACCCTCGGTTTATGAGGTATTCCAAATTTTGTTTTTTGGAAAAAATCGTATGGACAATAATTAAAACAATAAATAAGGTTTTAAATTTTATTTATAGTGTTTGCACGACACAATATATTTCAATTACTAAATAATTAAGAATTAAATAAAAAAAGAATAAGCTAAACAAATAAAAATCATCTTAACATTCATCAATCAAAAATCAACATCGAGTGTGCCCGCCATAAGCATCAATAACTGCCTGTAGCCTTTCGTGCATGGAGCTAACCATGTTCCGACAGGTATCCAGACCTCTGAATGATTCCCACGTATTGAAAACATGGTTTATCACCGCTTCTCGGTCTCGTGGAGTTTCATTGTCCCATGCCTGCACCATGAGAGCCCATAAGTTTTCAACAGGGTTAAGATCTGGACTTTTTGGTGGAAAATTAATTTCTATAACCCGTTCTCTATTTTCCTGAAACCATGCTCTACAAACTCGTGACTTATGGATAGAGCAATTGTCGTGTATATACTTATTTTATGGGTCTCTCTTCTGGAAAAACGATATTGGTTGTGGGCAACAACACATCCTCTTCACAATAAAACCTCTTTGGTTGCTAAACTTTTCGTATGAATCAAAGCGTGCGTTTTGATTTCGAAACCGTGCTTTTTAATTACCAAATTGTGCGGTAATATGAAACATTCGCAACAGGTTGCTTTGAGTTGGTAATAAGGTTCATAGTATAACTAAACTCGATATAGTTATATACAAATTACGAGCAACGGTGTTGAAAAAGTAATTTAACGATAATATAATTTGGTCTAAAGTACCTGAGAACATCATAATAACAATCAGAATATTCATAAACTGAGGGTAAAACCAACAACTACCTACTTTTATTACTTTTTTTTCCGCAGTAACATTGAATATAGTTTGTTAATCTACTTTTGACATTGATGATGTTCAGCGACTTTTGGAATGAAAACGTTTAGCAACTTATGAAACAGTTGTGTTATGCTTATTATGAACGTCTGTAAGTTAAGTTTAATTTGCGGTCGTGTCACGACAAAGACTTATGGTTCGTTAGGTGTTCAGTTGTTTTGCACTTTTGATTCTGTTAAGCTACTTTAGCGGCCGACTGTACCTTTTAATCTGGTAAAGTTACTCAAATATTTTTAATTCTCACTGAACACAGACAAATTAGTGTATAAAGTAGATAAACATAATTATTACGCTTACACATTCGCATTACATCAAAGCGTTGTTCTTTAAAGGGCTTCTTTATTGGGTAAAGCGCTGAAGCATAATCTCCCATTCTTATGGTGTTATAGCGTATGCACCGTAATACATAAAGGCCAGGTTGCGAAAAATCTCTCTCTCTCTTTCTCTCTCTCTCTCTCTTTCTCCAGCGAACTGAGATCAGCATCGATGTTGAATAATATTTACTGAGCACTGGTCCAAACAGACCAATTTAAGTGCCACGCTTAAAGCGCGTTACCCCTGTCCTTTTTAGTTACGGCCGGTCAAAAAGTACCTACCTGTAATTAGTGTTATGTCAATAAAGTAAGTTGTTAAACACTGCAGTAGTGTGAATGTCATCTGAAGAGCCTGGGAGTGTGATCGTGGTACCATTGTTATTGTTGTCTTACAAAGCACTTGTATCAACAGTGTTGAGAAATTGAAGCGTAAAACAGATGGTTGAACCGTCAATACCATGCCAGTAAGATACATATTTTGTATTTACTTTGCGCCAAAACACTTGTCTGCTCAGTGAAGTTTTGGAATGATGGAGAAAAAAATACAGCTGTGACCTGTCAGACATTTTGTGGAGTTTAAAATTATATATGTGTCGACACAGTCATATTATGTATTATAAATATGATGATGTGGATTTCTTCAAGAAAAGAGTGAATAGGCTTTTACTAAGTTAATGTGCTCACCACCTTGGACCACATCTCCACTTACCATCAGGTGGGTGGGATTGTAGTCAAGCATTAACTTATTTGTGTAAAAAAAATATATAATCACAGTCTATTTATATATTATTATTTTAAACTGTCTATTTGTATTAGGTAATATTCATATAATAATATTACCATCACATTATAATTTTAAATTATTGGATTAAAAAAATAATAGGATTACTAATATGGAATATCTTTTGAAGATTTCCCGTCACAACAAAAAAAAACCTGGTAGGTGGTACCTACCGAATTTGTTTGACGTAATCGAATCGAATCGAATACATTAATAAACTATTGATCATTGTTTTGGTATTCAATGGGATTGGTGGTAGTAATAACTAATAACAATGCCGGTAGTACTACCGATATACTTACTATGGTGTACTACCGATATACCGGCATCGAGTATATTGCATTATTCCACTCACAGAAGTCCTTGACTTCTGCATGTGACTTTCAGGACGTAATGTCATTAATTCGAAGAAAAATGGGCAATTTAACACGGATTTCAGAAGTGTGTTATTTTGGAAATGGGTCGACGCGAGATGTAAATAAATAATTACACTCACACACCTCCCCGTACCTAATGATTACGTGTGTGATGCGAGTGGTATTGGTATACCCAATGATATTATATATATAAAAGAGGCAGATATGTCATTAGCGCGCGCGTTGTGTGACTCAAAAAGTTCCCAATTGGGAACTCATATTCAGGTGAAGAAAGAGATAGCGATGTAGTTTTGACGCGAGAGCGATAAAGACGTGCGATAAAGCAATAAAGCGTGCCTTGCGGACATCGGAACAAACTTTTCGTTGATTTGTAAGGGCATAACGTATCTATATTTATTTAAACATCATTGGGTATACCGGATAAAAGGATATTTTTAAAATTATGTGATAAAAATATCTGTTTAATGCTCAGTGAAAATAAATGCATTACCATTACACATGCATGTAATGTAATCCGGGATTTCCCTATAAATAAAGTGTACACAAATATTTTTTTTGTTAACTGATAAATCTTTTTTAGTATTAAATCATCAGGTGACATATCTTTTTTATATCGTATTACTGAAAACAATTATTTCGTTGGTAGAATTAATAATCTTAATTACGTCATTATCATGATTGATTGGTAGATAAAACTTTGTTATTGTAATATGATGAAGAACACATGTTTTGTGGTCGAGTGGTGTACTCGACAAGGTAATAAGGATTACAGGGTTGGAGGATTTGATGGTGTAGTTATTTATATTGTTTATCACTTTGTTATTATTAGTTTTTTTGCTATTGTTATCTAAGGGGGATATTTAATGTAATGTAGTGACTTTTTAACATTAAGCTAGTCAACTTGAGGATTTTAGATAGAATATTGATAATGGCCATAAATCACTAGGCGAAGCGGAATCGCTGTTAGTTAATTAACGATTGGTTCTTATTCTTCTATTGTCGTTTCTGATTTTGAATCAATTTCTTATCGAATGAAATGGACAAAAGACCCTAACTGGAATGATGTTTCTATTGATAGGAAGATCAGACCCTTACAAGATTACCAGAAATAGATACCGCCATGAGGCAGCAATATCATCAGCTTACTTTATTTCCATTCAATCAATCAAACTCCCTTTACAAGTACTCGAAGTAAGTGTAATTTATCATGTGCAAAAACGTTCTACCCTTCTGAAAAATTAGATAAGTATCTTCAGCCTTGTGTATGACCTTCAGACGGCTTAAAAATTTTGCGGTACTGATACCGACGTAGCCCTTCATCAATCTTCATTGCAACATAATTAAATTACCGTTTGTGAAAAAAGGTAGTCCAGATATGGTAAATGTAGTTTTGGATGTAGTGTTTATTTTAACCACATTATAGTTCCAACAATGATGTTTAAATAAATATAGATACGTTATGCCCTTACATATCAACCGAAAAATCTGTTCCGATGTCCGCAAGGCACACTTTATTGCTTTATCGCACGTCTTTGTCGCTCTCGCGTCAAAACTACATCGCTATCTCTTTCTTCACCTCAATAAGAGTTCCCAATTGGGAACTTTTTGAGTCACACAACGCGCGCGCTTATGACATATCTGCCTCTTTTTAATATATAATATCATTGAGTTCCAAGCATTGTCAGTAAAAGCTATCTTTATTATCGCTCAGTGGACCATGTGGTGTGTAGGTATGATACAACTAATAACTGGCCTCGCTTCGCTTCGGTAAAGTAATCTTTACATAGCAGCACTTGGAAAAATGTGAAGATCACGTCCAAATCGGTTAAAAAATTTTTTTCTCGAATATCTTCAATTTACAACCGTCGATCAGTAGTTAAAGTTTTATTATAATTATGTTAATTAAGGGTATGTTTCTTCGCTGGCCGGTATTGTAGGCGCAAGCCTTAAACAATAATTGACAGGGCAGTAAAGATGACCATACACAATCAACTTGTCAAGTTTGCAGTTTGACTTGATGCAGCATTCAATTTGCATGAGATAGCTATATGGTCAGATAGCCATACCATGACCATATACCGTCAAGTTTACTGGATGCCGCATCAAGTCCGCTGCAAAGACAAGTATACTTGATCGTGTATGGGCAGCATTAAAGGGCTATGACTCGTCCTCTTAATGAAAATCAAACTATGTTTTTGATGAATGTTTGTTTCATCTTAGGTGCAGAATGCATGGCGCGCGAATGCAGCCGCGGTCATCATCTACAACGACAGGGACACCACCGTGCTGGAGAAGATGAAGCTGTCCACCGATACTGGTCGTAAGTACACTTTACACTCAAACTTTATTGTACGCCTTTAAGACAGGCATAGCGATCAATTTGCTTATCTCTAAGGGCGCTTTCACATTAGGTCGCCAGTAGTGCGGCAGCAGCGCGACAGTAGCAGCGCGACAGACGCGCGGCTGTCGCGCTGCTACTTCTCTATACTAAAAAGAGCAGCGCGACAGCCGCGCGACACGTGATTTTCATAGTGGACGGCAGCGCGGCAGCCGCGTGCGATCAATCGGCTTCAAGCCAGTGTTGCAATCGCACGTTCGAACACTTCCAACATACACAATGAGCGAATTTGACACAGAACAATTTATCGTTGAAGTTCAAAGGCGTCCTGCTTTGTGGGATTCGAGGATCGATGATTTTTTAGTTTTAGCTCTGTGCTAGATTAAATATCTGTTAAAAAAATAGACGACAAATATGTCTAGTCAAATTCGATAAAATATGGTTAAATGTCTTTTAATTTTAGAGATATGATTTTTTAAGTAATGAGGTAGCCACTGTCGCACCTACCTGCCCTTAATAAGAAAAACAATATATAAATAGGGTGTTATAAATTCCAAAAATAGGATAAAACCCATGGATGTATTACTCTAACTGGATAAGTAATTTTGTAGAGGTACCTGAGGACGGATGACGTCATAACCTAAGGACCATTTTTCTATTGTGTCCATGTTATCTATAGTCCCAGGACATATGATTCGATTATGATTTTTTATAATGGTATAAAAACATATAGGTAAGATGAATATTATAAGTAACGTAATTGTGGTGTAGTTTGCAACACTACACCAAAAAGTTAATGCAATTTTTCAATGAGGCGATTACGGTCATCGGGGATTTGTGAAGACTGTGGTCGTCGTTTTTGTTTGTGTTGCTTAAAATGTGGTGTTGTACTCTTATCAAATTATCAGTGAGAAAATTACAATAAAATCAATTGCAATATTTAATTCAGTTTTGAAGAAATTTTAATAAAATGTTTTATTTCAATATTATAAATACCACGAGAAAAATTACCAATAGAAAACATTTTAAAGATCCATATGAAAATAGGATATAATTTTTCTAAGTGTGGACACCCTACAATTATGAAGGATAACCTCAATCTGGACTGTGATTGGTCGAATAGTCCTTGAGATATGACGTCATCGAACTATTCTGTGCTTCAGGTACCTCTACAAGGTAAGCAATCCAGATAGTGTAATATATCCATGATAAAACCTTTTGTATGAACAAATGGGTAGGTACCATAGATATAGTATATCTATGGTAGGTACCCTAGGAACCCCATCTATAGACTTACCTAAGTTTATAACGAGTCTTTCTTCTGCGGAAACGCTGTTGCGAAATCGAGTATCACGGCGTTGAATACTACCCTCAAAAAGACGTAATAATTCGCCGAAAGACTTTCTTGACATTCGGACGTAATTAAAGAATTTTTTATTACTACCATATTTCAACACTTTGAATACTGTCACATAATCACTATTCACATACCGATTTCGAAATAAAGGATCAATCCAGTAAATCCTTTTTTTATTATGAATGCGACGTCGATGGCGCCGAAGGAGAACCAACAAAAGCAGGAGCAACAAAGATGTTTCCTCTTTGGAGTCCATTATTTCAATAAACTGGCCACCCTGATCTAAGCAAGTCGCGCGGCTGTATTTGTAATGAGAAGGCATCCGCTGCTGCCGCGCTGCAGCCGCGCTGCTGCCGCACTACTGGCGACCTAATGTGAAAGCGCCCTAACATCTGTATATATTACCCTGTACCTATTGTCCACAAGAGTGATTTGATTTGAAACTCAAACTCAAATCACTTAGTACATGTAAGTATTAATAATACACTTGTGGGACGTTAAAATAGAATCTACTACCGATAGGCAAAGGTGCCTAATTAGGAAAGAAACGGCGAAAAAAAACTTGTGTACACATCTTTTAAAAAACTATACATTTTACCAAAATATTGTGCGAGCAGAACCGGCTGCGGATCTTTACTTCTAAGTGTCGTTGTCATCATTCTTATAACACTGGTTACTTAGAGAGAACTTTTCTGCGGCGTATCCCAATTAAAAGTTACATCTACAAACTTTAATATTATAGGATAACTTTATTGACTACAGCTTTGAAAATCTGTACGTAAGAATTTATATTTAAATTTTTGTCTTATATACAGTTCGTGACAAAAAGTAATTGCTGTTTGCCATACTTTCGCTTTCAGATAACATCAGTTACTTCCTTGTCAAAAGAGGTCAACTTAGTTTTATGCGTTAACAAGGTGAAAGTGAAATCCCTTAAAACTCACACATAATTATGAGTAAGTTGTAGTTTTCGTAAATGTTAAGTTTTACTACGTCATCTTCATAACCTCATTAAATCTTTTGAAATGGCGAGTTAAGTTTATTGTTCAGGTTGGCCAAGGTTTAACAGAAATAGCACATCTTTAAGCAGCTTGATTATCTTCATGAGGAAACTGGAGGTTCTAGCAAGTCTCGATGTCTCGATTCCCTCTAACAGTAATAGGGATGCACGATATACATCGATGTTCGATGTAACACTCGATGTAAAGTATGGCAACATCGATTTAATCCGATGTTTTTTTTCATAAGACAACATCGAGTAAGCATCGATGTTTTTTATTTGATGCATCGAAGAGGCAACCCTATCGATATTTTTTTTGAAACATCGATATTACATCGATTCTTTGTGTTTTTTTTTCAATGTGCATTCCTATAATAGGTATACTGAGAGAAGGATTTGACTACTTAACCACTATTACAAGTAGCTCTCAAATAAATCAATACTGGTCAGCTGTAAAAACTTCCATACCTACTTAATATTTTTTTTGTTTCAAATTGGCTATTATGTAAATCACTTATTTTTTAATGGGCGCCTATAAAAACTTACTTGTTCTTTTTAAATGTAAATGACAACTATTATGTTAGATCAGTCAAATCATAATTGATACATTATATATAAGTATGTTAACTGGTTTTGTTATTCTTGTCACGGAAATTGTATAACAGACTAACAGATCAGACGGATATGACAAGATATCTACTCTGTCGAAACACAAGTGAACTAGCATAGTTATTTTAACATTTCACACTATTATATTATTTTGTCAACGATCATTATATGACGTGGTGTTATAATATTTTTAACTCAATAAAAACTTACAAATAGTGTGTTAATTATAGAAGGCTGTAAAATCTTTCAGACTAGATAAAGAAAGAGTAAATAAATATCCTTAACCTTAAACTTACACGGTACACCTTAAAATGTTACATCGATCAATGTTACTCCATGACTGTTTCTTCAAACACACTCAAGAAATCATTTTATCATTGATATCCTTATGTAATCAACAAATGCGGTTACCCGGTTTCTCAGGCTAATTGAAGTCAGCAATTTTTAAACGCTTTTATTTAGCTTCACTTCGGTGGATCAAAGCATCAGATCGATCAAAATGCTACTCTATTTACACAGCAATAAGGTTTATATTTAGCTTCACTTCGGAGGATCAAATCTTGTAACGTTAATTTGAATGACTTCCCTTTAATGAAAATTGATGAAATTTGGCAGACATGTGTATTTCCGATGACAATACACGAAAATCAAAAAAAAAATTGAAATAAAAGCGTTTAAAAAAAAAAATTTTTTTCATTTCACTTATTATATCATACCTAAATTTATTTATTTTAGAGTATTTCGATATCGTATATTTATTTATACGTTTGAGCCGTGAACTAATTCGCTAAATAAATATTTAAGAAGTCAACTGGATTCCTGAGGCACGTGCAAATAGTTTGAAGAAATTTATTATCAATTTATTATAGATATTTAACTGGATAAACATTTTAGGAAACTGAATGTTTATTTTAGAAGAGAAATCGAACAGAAAATAGAACAAAAGATAATGATTAGTCTTCTATTAATGTTATTAATTTTGATCCACTTTTTGTAACTGGTGGTCGTTTGCCAGACCAACTGCTAACTTGTAATAAATACCAAAGCACATAAAATAATTCTTCTTAAAAAATTAACAAGACTTCAAAGTTAGGGATAGCTCAAAAACTACTTGTCCGATCTCCTTTAAATTTAAATGGGACCACATGACAAAAAAGAATTATTAAAATCACCCGATACCCCCAGTAAAAAGTTCGGAACCCTACATTGCGCGTGGCCTGACACGCACTTGCCCGGTTTTTTAAGTCCGTTTGTCTACGTGTATTCACGTTGACGTGGGGTGGTGGACGGTGCCGTGTCATGTCGTGTCGTCACCTTGGCAGTGAAGTCGAATGATCGCGTTAGCTATCTGGCAGTCATTCAAGTGTAATGTAGGTGTTTGTGACGATTTTATCAAGATTTATTTAGGAATATTTAGCATCTTTTGTATACGTATCGTGATACAAATGTCTGTGTTGACAGGTAAGCTAGTTGAATCGTTTAGAACTTTAGACGCTCGTTTTGGATTTAGAATTTTAGATCAAATGAGCGAATGCTTTTACTTCTTCTCTTGGTTAAGGAGTTGTCTCTCTACAAACACATGGTATTATTTCGTTGTTCCTATCAGTTTGTCCTTTGGTGTTGGAAATATGTAAGTAAGTAAGATTCCGGCACTTTTGTGTTTGTTAGTTCCTATACCCTCCAGGGTTGACGTTCTGTGTGCCTGGGAACCGCTGATATCATCCTAGTTAGGGCACTAGTCCCGTGTCCTACGTTGATATGCTACAAGTCTCATAACCTTAAAGTACAGATTCTTCAGTTTAGGACAGATTTTTAATTTAACATTCGTAATTTGGCAGTTTCATTAATTGCAATTATTTCACAATATTAAGTAAGAACCAACCTGTTTTGTAGAGATTCCTATTTCCTACGTATACAACTGTTACGTCCATGCAATACACGTGAATGTGAGAACCTTGACAATGAAACCTGCCGATCACACATCACAAACCAGCTTATTTCAACGTGAATCACAGATTACTGAGATTAATTTGGTGAAATTGTGGTGAACAATTGTCTTTACCTGTATCTGTTATATATTACCTACTGTCCTGATAACTGTATGTATCGATGTTTGAATGTATGTTCTCTGTAGAATCCAAAACGGCTCGATCGATTTCGGAGAAATTTTCAGGCCTTTTTTATTGGTTTTATTAGTGGTATCAACGTGATGCCAGGCGGAATGCGGGTCAATGGTAATCAATAATACGAAATATGGGCATATCCAAAATTAATTAAGAATTGAGGTAGTATGAACCTTAAAAACTGCTGGTTGGATTGAAATGGATCCATCCAAATCTCGTAGCAAAAAGCCGTCGCAACCGATGTTACCGTTAGATAGCAGTCGTTGAGCCATATCAGTCTATTCTAACCTTTATGATCTACACGTATTATCATTGTTACTATTATAATTTGTCCATGGGGTTCGCCTGGATAGCTACCACCCTTGAGCGTGAAACATCCGTCAAACGACTCGTGTTCCGGCAAAGAGCTTGAGAGCCAGTTCTTTCTTTCTTTTTCTCCTCTCTTTCTTGGCCGGCAACGCATCAGTGATGCCTTTGGTGTTGCTGATGTCCATAGGCTGCGATAACCACTTACCATCAGGTGGATCGTCAGCTCGTTTGCCGGTTAATTCCATAAACAAACCTAACCTATATGAGTCTCTGTATAATAAAATCGTAATAACTAAACACCGATAGCCATGCCTTCATATTTCACAATAAGATCGATAGGCTCTAACATATGTTTTTCTCACAATGGATACGGAACGCGTGTGTTATCGTTAAATATTATGTAATGAAAGTTCTAGCAACTACGATGACATGATAACATGATAAGGGAGCGTTGTGTGAGTATGGCACGTACTCGAATTCGGAAAGAAAGACTGTTTGTGTTGTAACAGCTGTGGATATAGTGACTATAGCTCAGACTATAGTACATATAATGTAGTTCTTGATATAAAGCTGGAGACTTACTTGTACCATTTTGGTGTAATGTATGGAGTTTTTGTAACTCAAACCAAAGACTAACTTGTAACTTTAGTAGGTAAATATTAGGAAATAAATATTAAGACGAAAAAAATTACGTGCATAAGTGTATCAGTGATACCTATAATATGAATAAATTATTTTGAATTTAAGAATAAATACTGTAAATATTAAGAATACATAACCAAATCCTAACATAGAGAACACTTAGCAGAATTTTTGAAATTACATCCCTTAAAGGGGAAATCGAGAAAGGTTTTGTAACAAAATAAGTACCCACTTATAACTGTGCGCCGAAAATTAAAATAGTCACACAAATATTATGCTGTGGTGGAATCATGAGCTCTCTATGTATAAATAACGTAGTATAAAAAATTACGTATTGTATGACGTCATCCAAATGCAAATGCAATTGAGGTTTGACGTCATACAAACATTTGATAACATTGGGACGATAAAATTAGCATTTATTTATCTACGTAAGTGTCAATATTTTATTAAATGAATGTTGGGAATGAATATGATGTCAGAAAATAAAAGTGAATTGTTTTTTTAATATAGTAGAAGGTACATTTCTTGCTGACTTCCAGAGTATATGTATAAAATAGTAATTATTAATTATGATATAAATTATTAATTGTCCTTACAAATGTCGATATTGATATTTTTATGTTGTAGCACTTGTTGCCGCAGAGCTGTTTGGAGCTATGTAGCTTATTTCACGCTTTCTTGGTCGAACATCAAGTCGACGACATTTAACGTGGCTGTGACTTGTTTATCGGTCATTACTACGAGTATAAACAATAGTTTTTTTTTTCGACAAAGCGTCTTATCGTCATTTCGTACTAGACTCGACCTAAATCAATTCAACAAAGAAATTAAACATAATAAATTAGCGAAGCTAATATCAAAAGCTTTATCTGTCTTATCTGGCGTAGTAACATTTATTGAGGTTAAGTAAATATGTTGAATTTAGCGTATCGGTACCACGACGATCATGTTACATACCGCGAGAGGTCAATGTTCGAGGCTCAGATTAAAGAAATAAAAGGCAGATATATTCATACAACTAAAATGTGCAGCTACCAAAGCAAATACAAACTAAAAAAGCAAATACAAACCCGATTCAGTACTAAAGAAAGCGTCAAATAGCTTTCATGTCACAATTGTCAAAATTTTTTAAATAATTTTCTCAGATAAAATGCCGTCTTGCAATTTTAAACACTGCTAAAGTTGTTCCCAAAATCAAGCAAAAGAAGATTAGATATCTTTTCACAGGTAACTGTTCATTATTTTATTATTTATTTATAATAATATTTTTGAGGTGCGCTCGGAACACAAAACCTCGACAGTTATTCAATTTTATACCAGCTTTATATGAAAATCGATTACCCTAAATTAGGGGAAATATGCATGGGTTATTTGAACACTGATTGATTATAAACTTATAACAAAAAAAATATTTTAAAAGTAAATAGTTGTATTTATTTGAATCTAAAAATAGGAAAATGCAGCCAATGCATAAATACCAGTCGCTGGGTTATTACAAACATAAGATAGATTATACAAAGGATTAGAGGGATAAAATAAGCATTTTAACATAGGTAAACCTGGTTGATTGAAAATAACACGTTTGCCTACGATAAAATGCACGATTGAAAGAAATATTGTATTCTAATTTAGTTCCTGTTTAGCTTACTCAATAAATTATTTTATTTTGCAAATTGCCGACAAATGTTATTATACGAGATAAATGGGATTTTATTATTCCTCAAAGTAGGCAAGATTGGCCATCCAAATTTTGCTTTGTTTATTCATTGCAATTTAATGAAGATGACGTATATTATATATATTTCATGTATTAATTGTATATTATAAATGTATTAAAATTTTGATATTTTTCAATGAAAAATAACTACCCAAAAGAGAAAAAAAAACATAAAATAAACAATTCAACATATTAAGTAGTAAGTAAGAATATTTGACATATTTAATATGTATACTTTTTGATAACTA
Organism: Thymelicus lineola; assembly: GCA_963932265.1. NCBI lineage: Eukaryota > Metazoa > Arthropoda > Insecta > Lepidoptera > Hesperiidae > Thymelicus > Thymelicus lineola. Next base: position 3,943,989 of record OZ010702.1, on the reverse strand, counting down.
GTGCCAATTTATTTGTGCATAATATTTCAAGTTGAAAATATGGCAAAAAATATTTACTAAATTGCGGGAGATTGCGACTTTTTGTTTTCAATGTGGCAACTTACACACACAAAGAAGTATGTGTCTCTACGATGCCACTGCTAGCTGTCAATATGGTTGTCATGCACACATAGTGAAAAAGCGGCTTCACGTCATTCGTTGCATTTCTTTGCGAATGTTATATCTGCCTTTTATTTCTTTAATCTGAGGTTCGAGGGTAGATCGCGTTTTGTTTTGGACAGGTCACGATTTTAAGAAATAATAAGATCGCGTGAGTGAAATGCTATTGCATTTTTATTCAAGTTGGTTGTCCATCATATCATATGAGATACCTAGTTGAAGGTAAAAAGCACCAAGTTATGCATATTCGCTCAAGACTGAAAACATCCAAATAAAAATCTAACCTCGTTATATTATATACAGATATATGTTATTTATCTGATATATAGGGTGTCCCGGTAATAGATCAACTTTAGAGCGCAGATAAATTGAGGGTTGATCTATTAAAAGTTTCACCGTTTTCGAGATTTTGACATTTGTTTCAACATTTCGGAAATTCGGCTCCTTTATTACTTATTTATTTGAGTGATATTTGATGTGTTTGTTCCAGGCAACATAAGCGCGGTGTTCACATACAAGTGGAAGGGGGAAGAGATCGTGCGGCTGGTGGACAACGGTACCCGTGTGATGGTCGGCATCCTCAAAGGCCGCACCTTCACACACATCAGCAATAGTATCAATAAGTGAGTAGGACATATCTATCGGAACTGTAACGTACCCAGAAGTATAGATTATTAATTTTTTATGAAGTAGTATTCAATATTCATCAACTAAATTAATGACTACACTTAGATATTTCTATTCTATTATAAGATTATAAACAAAAAATGTTATTACATTTGTTACTGCAGAGATACGACATAATTCGCCGTATTAAAGCTAAAAGCGACTAATTCAGTTTTTGGGGTCAAACACTTCTTTACACCTTTCTACTCAGAAAAATGTCTATTTTCGAATGTTAAAACAAATTTAAAGCTAAGGCGCTTAGATCAGAAGATAATACGATAAGAATACGAATAAAAATGAGTCTATACGTCCTCGGAATTATATAAAAAATTTATGCAAACATTCAATAACTCTGAAATGGTCGACTTAGTCGGTTTTAGCTTTAATAAGCCGTATAGTTAAAATATAAATTTGTAATTCCTTAGTAAACTTACTTGAGTTTAATAGAAATTATTATTGTGTTAATGACAACAAAGTACAGTTATCGGTTTAGTAACGACTATGTACTGGTAACTCATTCATTCAATAGTTATTTCATTTATTCATTAAAAAAGCTCGAAGGACCAAGGCCATGTGAAGGCCTTGGCTATTGCTGTTGATAACAGGTGAACCGTGAAAGAGACTAATGCACTTGAAAATGTATTACAGCAAATTCTAGAAGGTTTATAGATAACCTGGCAGATAATAAAATATTTCAAATAGAAAGTGATTCAACTTTCTATTTGAAATATTTTTTCTTCAAAATGAAAATGATTTTAAAAAGTGAAAAATTATTTAAATTAAAAACTGAATATTATTTATTTCATGTCGACTTGGAGGAAAGATGACGCTTGTCTTAGTTTGTAACTTTTAGATGTTTTACGCCCTAACTCAGAGTCACGAACGGTTACTTAAGTCGCTCCTTAGTACAGAATTTGTATGGTGATTGTTTACTAAGGAGCAATTAAAGTAACCGTTACTGAGTTTCAATTGGGGCGTTAGTCGCATTAATCTGAGGTTTTAGTAATAATTTAAATAGGCACGTAAAGCCGTCGGTCCCGGTTTGTTATCATAAGATCGTCACAGGAGAACAGTCGTTAAGCCATGTCGGAGACCCTCGGGCGGTTTGAAAACTTCCGACACTCGGGTTGGCCACCAACCCCTCCATCAATCCGCACTGGAGCAGCGTGGTGGAGTATGCTCTAGGCCTCCTCAAGAGGAGAGTCCCGTGCCCAGTAGTGGGCCAGTAATGGGTTGAAGCCAGCTAGTATTAATTTTGCTGGTGCACCTTACTGTCATCAACTTACCTTGTAACCCCCCCTCCTCCCCCCGCAGGACGTCAGTGCTGTTCGTATCGATATCGTTCATCGTGCTGATGGTGATATCGCTGGCGTGGCTCGTGTTCTACTACATCCAGCGCTTCCGGTACATACACGCCAAGGACCGCCTCTCCGTAAGTTTATTGTTCAGCTGTTTTTAGGGTTCCGAAAGAAACATTAAAGTTCCCCATGAAGTCCTTAAAGATGTGTGAAGTCTGCCGATTAGTGTTTGCCTTTTTTTATGGAGATAGCCGGCAAACGAGCTGACGATCCACCTGATAGGAAATGGCTATCGTCGCCCATGGACATCAGTAACACCAAAGGCATGACTGATGCGTTGCCGGCCAAGAAAGAGAGAAGAAAAAGAAAGAAAGAACTGGCTCTCAAGCCCCCAGCCGGAACATGACGAGTCGTTTGGTTGCTGACTCATGCTCAAGGGTGGTAGCTATCCAGGTGAACCCCATGGAGAAATAATAATAGCAATAATGGTAATTATTAACAATTAAAATCAATATTACTAATATAATCCCTCAAGGGGCCCTACCACCAGCGGGTCGGATTTAGTCGCCTTTTACGACACCCATTCGGCGTGGGATTGGGGTTAGTATTCTAAGCGGCCCCAATACGGCTACTATTATGGACTATGGCCTGTACTGTGCCTCTAGAATCTTAAGTCCCAGTCCAGGTGGACCACCAGGGGTCCACGGGAGACTCGACGGGGGTCTACGTTGACGTGACAACAAAATCAATTAATTAACCAATCAATTCTCACTTTTCTTTTCGGAAACTATTAATCTCTATATAATCTAAACTTAGCCGCAACGCAAATTCCCATAATAAGATGTAATCTTCACATTTTTTGTCGAGTTTTGGGAATATGGTAGAAATGTAGCTTTCGTGCGTCTACCAGAACTAGCTAAATTTTGAAAGTGGTATATGGGAAAAAAAGTCTGGGAATTTCTGCTCAAGAACTTTCTTCTTAGACTTAGTGGAAAAATTATTTGTTGCCGTGATAATGATAAATTTTATGAAATGATTTTGTTACCCTCGTATTAATATATTGTTTTTATTTTACAGAAACGCTTGTGCTGCGCTGCAAAGAAAGCGCTTTCAAAAATACCCGTTAAGAGTTTAAAGACTGATGACAGAGTAAGAAAATTTGAATTTTAACATCGCTATTTTTACTAACACTATACTCCACAGATTAGAAACCTACATGCGGTTTATCTCCCTACTTATATAGGCAGCATGCATGACACAGATTATGTTATCAGATTTGCAGATTTCAGTTGAATAGTTATGTACCTAACTATATAAACATACATTACATACACATACAGACTGATTCTTTAGACAAGTTTTATTTACTTAAAAATAAGGCTGACATTAAATGAAAATAATTTAAAGACGCATAAGCTTTTAATGTCAAAAATAATTTCAGTTTATTATTTATATTTTCTTCACTAATTTAAACTAATATTTCCCACACACACGCGCACGCACACACGCACGCACACACACACACACAAACTAACACACACACACACACAAACTAACACACACATACTTGTTGTCATATAATTGACGTGGTATATCGTGTGTTGCAGGAAGTGCAAGGCGATGGCGAGTGTTGCGCCATCTGCATCGAGCCTTACAAGGTGTCGGAGACGCTGCGGTCGCTTCCTTGTAGGTGAGTGACGTCAGATCTCATCGTTATTAACGTTCTAAGAAGAAACAATTTCAACAAAATCCTACTAATATTATAAATGTGACAATTTGTGAGGATGTTTGTTATTCTTTGACGCAAAAAATACTGAACAGATTTTCATGAAGCACAGGTAAATCATGCCTTAGAATAGGACATGGTGTTGTTTACACGATAATGTTTATCGTCCCGGAAAACGTGGGCAAAACCGCGAGCAGAGTGCTAATCTGTCCATAATATAATAATTCTTATTCTACGCGTTAGCGTTTGTCGCCCCCTCCCTCTTCCCCTGCTCAAAAAAGGGGTGCCCATTCTAATATTAATTACAGTCGACTTTGACTACACAGTAGGAAGCACTAGTTTATTAACATTGAGTGTGGTTGTCGGGAGTCGTTAATATAGTCAGGCCTGGCGCACTCCGCATTTTTTGTATGATGTTACAACGTGCCGCGTTCGACGTGTCGGGCTAAGTTCAGAAGGGCTGCCACGCATGTCATACATTCGTTATCTATCACACATGTCGTCACAAAAAAGAAGACAACCCTGACGTTGTCAGAGAGGATAAAAGTTATGATTAGAAAGAGAGGCAACGTCTAGAGATGAATATAACTGTTGACGATTAGCGCTGTGCGACCTGAATTACACTTTATTGTGTGGGAACAAGAGTCGATATTTATTTAAATAATTTAGCGGAGTGACTCCTCTGTACCAATAGGTACTATTATGTATTCTGTGGTAGTATTAATGTGTGTATGTGTGTTTGTTGCAGACACGATTTCCACAAGAACTGCATCGACCCGTGGCTGCTGGAGCACCGCACGTGCCCCATGTGCAAGATGGACATCCTTAAGTACTACGGCTTTGTGGTCAGTCACATACACATACATAACTATTAGATTATTAACATATAGTGTTGTTGTGGGGAGTCGTTAGTATAGTCAGGCCTGGCGCACTCCGCATTTTTAGTATGATGTTACAACGTGCCACGTTCGACGCGTTTACATGCGATGATTACATTAAAAGTATTTTTCCCCAACACATTTGTATTGTTTTACATTCGTCCTAGGATTTCGAAGACTGAAATGGCCTTATACAAATTAAACATTAACTAAAATACATATATTTTAAATATGTGTTTAATGTTTACGTTGTGTGAATGTCGTAAATTATCGTGTGTTAAAAATCTTTTGTTCTTAAATTACGAGTAATATTTTTAGTAACACTTTTTACAAAATTACATGAATGATTGCATGATTGTATGTAAAAGCAGATAATCACGCTGTTAATATTGTCGAATTACATGTGTTCCCTGAGAAATTAAACTATTAGGTATTATGGATGACGGCGGGTGTGATTTTATTATCATGCGTGGAATAGCGATTGAATGAACTGTAGTGTGTAGCTAAGACCCCTTAATATAAGTAAGTCTAATGATTGTATTTAGGGAGTACTAATAAAGACTTCGTACGGACAACACGTCTTTCTCATTTACACGCGTACTGCACACGTTCATCACAGAACGTTTATAATATTTTCTAATTTTATGGCTTAACGCCCCAACTCAAATCACTAATGATTACTTAAATCGCTCCTTAGTACAGAAATTGTATGGTGATTCTTTACTAAGGAGCGGTTAAAGTAACCGTTAGTGACTCTTTGGGGCGCATGTTTCTAAAAACGCCTTTTATTTTTTTATTAAATATTAATGTCGTATTATAGGTACGTCACTTGAGTTATACATAGAAGCATAACGATATAAAGTACTGTATGTCTGTATGTTTTATTCCTTTTAAGTTTTGACAATTGTAATCTGGGTATTTTTTTTAATTGAGTTGTTTAATTTTTAATATTATTTTAAGTGTATCATTATCCATATCGAACGCACTGTATACTTTTTTATTAATTTTGTTAATTTTAATAATTACTTTCATTATCAACTTATTATTACCGACATAGCTAAATTAACATTTACCTATTCACTTACTCGTCTACGTTGTCTACGCCTATAATTATAATAGCATTAAGAAATTACTGCCATTGTATAAGTCTATTGTATTTGAGCTAATGCATATTATGTTGGCGTTCAATAAATAAATAAGTATGTGTGTGTGTGCACAGTTCACGGGCAGCCAGGAGAGCATCTTGCAGCTGGACGCAGAGGAGGCCCGCTCGCGAGCCCTCTCCCCCGCGCGCCCGCGACACCCCCTCACCCTCGTCAGTATACCACTTGGCTTCGCCACATTCATTGCCCACTACTGCCCACGGGTCTCTTCTAGAGGCCTAGCATATTCCACCACGCTGCTCCAGTGCGGATTGGGAGTGGCTAACCCGAGGGTCGGAAGTTTTCATGCTGTCCAAAGAACTGTGACAAGCAAGTCAAGCAGACCGGGTTTATATGCCCTCCGAAGTACGGTAATGCTCAAGAAATTTTTGCCACTAGCGGTCTGCCATCCAACTATCGACCGAGCGCGGTTTTTACTCAGCCGATTACTCCTAATCTAAACAATCCACTGGGCTACGAACGCTTCATACTACACATATTTTAGTCGTATTGGGAAGGCTTAGAATATTGACCCCAATCCCATGCCGGCATACTAGGATGTTGGCAAGAGGCACAAGAAACCGGCCTGCTTAGTGGCAAGACTTACATAAAGATTACATTATCAATATTATTACTCCATCGGGTGGATCGTCAGCTTGTTTGCCGGTTATATCTATAAAATATATACGAATGACATGACCTATAATATTTCCTGTAATAAGTACTAAGTATATAAGGTGGTCTATGTGTTGTGTGTTCAGTTGACGAGCGACAACTCGTACTCGGAGGCGGGCAGCGAGCGCAGCAGCCGCGCCTCCTCGCCCGACGAGCTGGCGCCCGCGCTGCCGCCGCCCGGCCTCTCCGCCTGCGCCAGGTACACACACATACTCTCCCTCTCTCTCTCACACACACACACGTAACACTATAACACACGACATACTTTACATCTCATTTTACTCACTATAAATAGATAATAATAATTGCCTAATAAATGATTAAATAATTTAATAGGATGTAGTGGAACTCACCTACACCGTCTTCAACTAATTTACAATGCAAAGAAAACGTTTTCCGTGAAAATTCTGAAAAGTGAAACTTTTCATACAAAATAAATTTAAAATATTGTCAAATATTTTGAAGTGAATTATTTTGTTCTATTTTTTCATTGGCTGATCATTGTCTCAACGTTTGTATAAATACGTGTACATTTTGTATATAAACCATTCTACTTGCAACCTTCTGAAGAGTATCATTACTCTCTCCAACCTAAGTACACACAACAGCTAAACGAAAATAAAAACACACGAACTGTACTCACACATAGACACACTACTCAGACTCACAGCATAATAACACACGACAAATCTCACACATGATACACCGTATTTATTTAACCTTTATTGACCACAATAAAATATCACGGTACAAATGGCGAGCTTAATGCATTCTCTACCAGCTAACCGTATATATTAACATTAATAGCAGTAATAGCCTAGCGGTTAGAACGTTGGTCTCCCGAACGCGGGGGCACGGGTTCAAATCCTGGCACGCACTTCTACTTTTCAAACATTATGTGCGTATTACAAGTTAATTATCACTTGCTTCGGTGAAGGAAAACATCGTGAGGAAACCTGCACACCGGAGAGTTCTCCATAAAGTTCTCAAAGGTGTGTGAAGTCTACCAATCCGCACTTGGCCAGCGTGGTAGACTATGGCCTGTACCCCTCACATTGTGAGCGGAGACCCCGAGCCCAGCAGTGGGACAATTATGGGTTGTTGCTTTGCTTTTTTATATCTTAACATAGTGTACACATAATAATCACACGACACCACACAAAACGACATACCCGATATAACACACAACATTGTATCTAGGGAATGCAATCTCGATCTCGCGAGATCTCGTTCTCGCGAGATCTCGGCCTTTTTTAGCGAGATTGATCTCGGACGAAAAACAGGGCGAGATCTCGCGAGTTTAACGAGATTGCACTCGAGCATAAAATCGTCTTATTCGAAGCGCGGGCAGACACGGACGGAGCTGCGATTTGTCGGCTTCGTTCGGTGCGCGGGAGGCGGAACAAATCTTTCATTTGATTGCTATATTTTGTTAATTAATCTCTAATATCTAATTGATCTACTGAGTAGATATAGTTTTATTTAATCGATAATAAGTCAACTCAACTTAGATAATTAGTTTTTTTTTTACTTCTCGTTATTTTGTTTGTTATAAAATAACTGTTTTATTACTAAAAAATTTTTGATTGATATTAGAAGAGAAGACTGGTTGTTTATTTCATTTGTTATTTGATAGCTACGTACGTCAAAGTTTACTATGTATTAAGAAGTTTATTAAAAAATTATAGACAGATACGTCAAACAATGTTTGGTACATGAAAGTCTATTGAAAAAATTCATGAAAATAAATGTTTATCTTGTAATACTTACAATTTTTTTCCTAATTTATTCATATATTGTGATTATTTGCAAAGAAAATACATAAATCTGCCAATCTCGCGAGATCTCGAAATTGGCGAGATCTCGCAGTATTGTTATTCATAAACTCGCGAGATCTCGCTTGAGCCCCAATCTCGCGAGATTTGCATTCCCTAATTGTATCCTGTCATGGTGAATCAATTTTTGTACCTAACCCAAACCGTTTTTTCTACAGCACATGCGCGAGTCCAGGCGTGACGCGCGCGGAGTGCTCGCGGCATGACGCCGCCTCCGTCAGCTCGGCGGGCCCCCCGCACTGAGGGGCTCCTCAGACTACAGACAGTCAGTGTCAGCTATACTGTGAGTGTGTGACAGTGCTCTGTGACAGTGGTGACGATTATGTGTTCATTTAGCCGCGTTTAGTTAAGGTCTTAGATTAACGAGGTGCAAAGTGAAATTACTCGTTATGTGAAGTGTTTGAAGCATATCAAAATTGAGAAGAAAATCGTACAAGTGAAATGAAATGAACTGTTGATATATGGACTAACTGTTGACTGTTGGACTATTTAAATTTGCTGTATAATATGGTGTCTAATGAACTATCTGGATTTTATTTTGATGTTTCATAGTAGGGAAAGGTTACAGAGCGGGAATTTAAGAATAGAATGAGTCAAATGAACTTGTCTTTTCTCCTCGTTAATCTAAGGTGAAGTCATAAAATACTCAAAAACTAAAAAAAAAACGACTGTTAGTGACTTCCAGTGACGCCGGACGGTCGGTGGACGAAAAGTGATATTTTTTACTATTATGGACTTAGTTTTATACGGACAAGTAATCAAGTGTGCGCCGCGATTCCGCCTAGTCAAAGAATAGGTCCCTTACTGTATGCCACACATGCTTTAAGTACAATGTATGTGTAGTGCGTTATTTCAAAATTAAATGACAATATTCGTGTTATTAAGTGACAATGAAGACGAATAAAACGCACTGTATTTGATATAATTTCAGCTTGTTACTTGGCAAAACAGTTAAATTTAAAAATGTATAGTAATTCGGCCCTCAGTACTCACATGCCAGTCCAAATGTGAAATCGTGTACTTAAAATTAAAAACCTTTGGTTGATCTCATTATTATAAAATAAAATCATTGTTCCAACTATACTTTAAAGGCAATTTCTTCATTGTTTTTCTGATCTTCTTTTTCAAACTGTAAATTACATATGTTTTTTTATATGAAGTAAAACCCTATAAAGAGTGCCAATTTACACTTTCTTTCTTTTTAGAATGTTAATAGAGATATTATTCTATTTTTGTAAATAGATAACAAAATCATTTAAAAGTAAGATGCATGTACGAAGTTATCATGTAATATTTTGTCAGTGATAGTCTGAACACGTAAATCCATTTTTTGTTGTCTAATAATATTGTGGTATTTACGACAAAATGGAATTACGATATTTTCGACTTGTATTAGCTGACCAATAATCCAACTTAGGTTGTGGCAGCCCTTTATTAAATATATAATCAATAACCAACTTTTGTATAAATGTAGATAAATCGTGTATGTTGTCCGTCCATAGTGATTTAACTTTGTAATTTTTATGACAACTTACTATTCATTTACAACTGTATTTCTTTCTATCCTTATTTATGTTTATATCGATGTATTTTATATTTTGTATGTCAACACTTCTATGTATTTTATACTCTGCAAATCAATAAACACTATAAATCTTGCAAACTTGGTAACTTTTCATTCGATAAAATAACAAGAAACTAATTTAAAATTCATAAAAAATGTATGTAGAAAGATAATAATCTCACCGTAACAGACAAAATTTGTGGAATTAATAAATGATTATATTTTGACTGTACAATACTAACATTAAAAAAGATAAATTTGTAAATTAAAACATGTATATACATAGATATATAAATAGATGTATAAGATTGGGCCGTGTCCACAACCATTTAACATCTGTATAGGTATAAGCAGACTAACAATAGTTTTGTGGCTGAAAATGGTAGTTATTGAAATCTAGTCTGTTTTTAACTACGAGTTATGTCGCTTTTAAGTAAATCACAAAAACACTTCACTAATTCGACCAAAGTTTTCAATTTGAGCGTTGAAAAGCGATGTTATTCGTTAATTTTACTTGTTATTAACGTTGAATAAGTTTTGTAAGACAGCATTTAAGTTTAATAGTACTTTAGGGTACTTATTCGAAATCCATCGGATTTAGATTAACAAGGAGACTGGTATGTACTTTATGGTGTTAAATGTATTACATTCCCTTGAGAATTGTGCGTACTTTGTGTACAAAAATGTTGAAAATAAAAACCAATACAGTATTGTGATTTGTGTTTCATTTTTATCGCGTTACTTTATGGGCACAGTGATCGATCATTAAAATCTGAAATCCAAAATAAGTATTCAATTATTTTGAAATTACTAATTAATTTGTTGCATTTGAGGATTTTAAGACATTTTCAAGTTACTGTTCTCGTAAACCATTTTACCCCCTCTATCCTTGTAAAGCCATCAACTCTTAAAACTCGTGCTGCATTTTTGTAAAGCTTACCCTTGATTGGTTTACAATTCAGATTATAGAACAATCTGAGGTATAGAATAAGTTTAGGGAAATAGTAATAAAACGCAAGTATATTACACCAATACTTTATCGAAATTCATTTTTGAACTCAATCAACGAAAATTCACAACACTTACTCTAGCTTAAATAATTAAATTAATCTATTCATGTAGATAGGATTATCTATTTCTTAAATATAATATCATGTAGTTAAAAGAAACTACACGAATACTGGAGCAATATAAGGACTCATAGACTAAAAGTTTTTATGATTTCAGACAACAGTCATGAAATATTTTATTTTTTACTTATTTCAAATAGTAACTCAAAATGGTGTAAAGATTTGCCTCTCGTTGAGGTGTCTTTAAAACAACTAAATGAGAGTATTATTTAATATATTATATTATCCGTTACATAGATACATTTTTTAGCTAAAAACTTCGTACAACTGTACTCCCATCTTTTTAGAAGAGACTCGGTTAACAAACTTAGCACTATTTATGGAAATCTTAATTAAAAAAAAAATGGTGAACAGAAATTAGGTTTAGCATTAAATTAATTAATCTTTAAATTATAATTTTGTCTGCCTTATTTTTCAATAACAAATAACGACAAAAAAAAACAGTATAAGTGTAAGTTTAAAACGGAATATAAGGTAAACACCCCAATTATGGACAGTTTAACAACAAATTTGAGGTATTTGTGAAAATTTACCTATATGGTGAAAGTTAGGGTGCTGAACGTACTTAAAGTGTAAAGTCCTATGCTTATTCAACATTTCTGGTGTGTTACGCGTCAGATACTGCAATTGGTTTAAATTTAATTAACAAATAAAAATTATAACTTTTTTACCCAGTTATGGACACCAAGAACCCAGTCATGGACACCCAGTAATGGACATACCCAGTCATGGACACCCAGTAATGGACATATGTAACCCAGTCATGGACATCCAGTAATGGACATGAATCTAATCATATAAACCTAATAGGTAGGCTAGTTATCGACGAATCTATGATGAAAATGCAAAAGAATAATTATTAGATAATATCTTTTTAGGGTTTCGAAGTAAAATCGGAACTCTTATAGATTTTAGTGCTTAGTGCTAGAAAGCTGTAATTTGGCATGAATATACTTATTTATTAAATCTTCAGAGTCATGAAATAAAATGCTGAAAAACATTTTTTTAGGGTACCGTGCCCTGCCCTACAGATAACGTGAGGATGATTTTTTTATTCGTCGCGTACCCTATAGTGTGGGGTATCGTTGAACAGGTCTTTCAAAAATATTATGCTTCTTCTAAGACCATTTTTAGAATTGGGAGTCCGATTGCAAAATATTTGACTTTAAAGTGCTAATTTTGGTCAGAGTCAAGTGACTTAGCTGACTAAACGGTAGGAGTTGAACAAGTGAAAAAATTCTCAAACATAGATGATGAATGAATTCTCAACATATGATGAATTTACAAGAAAAACTATCTCGGCTATGTTAGCATAAGGTCAATGAGTAATCGTCGATAAACTAACTACTTCAGAACCCTACATAGCGCGTGGCCTGACATGCACTTGTTTAATCAACTTTTCATGAAACATTCACATTAAGGAACTTAGTTACTTATAAATTTTCTAAATTGACAATGAGGTTAGTATTAAAGAAGTGAAAATTATTTAAGTGAAACTTTTATTACATCGTCTCAAACTTTTTGGTCTGTGTGTCGCATGTCGCGTGACGGTCGGCCGCGGAGTGGGGGTAAAGTGAAAGGTGCTATGGTGAATATGGCGCCGTCATATTGGCCTCGGCTGCTCTGTCGAGCGCCTTTAATACCCTAAATCTTTTAATACCCTAAATAGAATATTTATCCAAAAATTTTTAGTTAAATGTCTACAATACGAAAAAAAGTTTCACTTATACCTACCGTGGTTTCATAAAACCACACAATTGCTTTTTTAAAATTGTACTCAAATTAAGCTTTTTATATATTAATAAGTAATTTACGAACGTAAACGTTATCAGCCTTTTATATAGGTATGCATTAATTATAACTACCTGAAGTAAATGAAGATACAAATATTAATTTAAAGTACCCAATAGTACACATCCACACCAACATTTTCATAATTTGCAACTAGCTCATGGTAAAGAACAATACTAGGAGTAAAATTGGTTCAAATTCTGAATACACAATAGCAAAGATAAATTTGGATAAAATTATGTCCATTACTGGAACTATACAATTATAGTGCACCAGTAATGAACACCAACAAAATATCAACAAATATTACTTCTCGGAGTAACAACACTGTGTGTTGTTGACTTAAGTTTCATGGTTAACCCAACAAACAAAACACATTTTTATTTAAATAAAGCAATGCAAATTTACAGATGAAACTTTTTAGTTACCGCACTAACAATTTCCTTAAGAAAAGCCGCTAATATAAATTTACAATGACAAACAATTTATAGTTCGCGCCAACTTGTGTTCTAACAGACCGAAATGAATAAAATGTCAAACTTAGGCAGTTCGATGACTATAGTCTATGACACAGTGTTAAAAATACATAACAAAGGGTTCATAACCATATTCTAGACGATTTCTTTTTTTTTCGTCCATTACTGGTGCCTTGTCCATTACTGGTGCACTTACGTTAGTTAAGGCAATATCTCATCGATTTAACCATTGAAGGAAACAAAAAAGTACTTATACTCGTACTCTACAACACAGTACAAAATATGTATTTTGCAATGACAAAGTTCGAAATAATTCAATTATTTGTTTATTGGTAAAATGTATAGATGGCAAAGGAATTAGATATGCAAGGCATGATTCTAAAACCTGTAATTATTGATATTACAGATTATTTGTGTTATTATCAATGTTAAATCATACATTACGTATACAGGTAAACAATATGTAATATTAAACATTACAGAGGATTTTAGAATCATGCCTTGCATAATTCTTTCGTCGACTGTACTAACTTACCCTAATAATATGTGAGACTGATTATCCTATCAAACATCAATTGGGAGACTATATTTTACGCTGATAAATAATTCATCAAAAATACCCTAATTACTTTAAAATGTCATTTAATAAACTTCAAATAACCTAATTTGTGTACAAATTTGCCACATTTTAATACATTAATGTCATGATACGACGAATAAGTAATTTTATTTTTAGATATTATAAGTTAAAACAAAAAAAAAAAACATTTTATTTGCGTAATTAGTAAGCATAAGCATACTATTGTAACCCGAGCTAAATGTATTGTAATATTATATATAGAAAACTAACTTATATCATCACAATACTTGTTTATCAAAGTAATTCTTGGCTACTTAATTAGAACATTCATGTGTCAGTCTTAAAAGTAAGATATTTTAAAATGATGAACATAAAATAACAATTGCTTTTAATACAGGAAAATTGACTTCTTTATTAATTTGTGAAAATTATAGTTTCAGACACTAATAAGGCAGTTCCATCGGACTTGCCAGTTAGTTGAGTGGAGTCTAGTGGCCACTATTGGTGCAGTGGCGAAACCCACTAATTACTTCGTACTCGTCCTACCAAAGTCAATCGTCTGATTGCAAATATTTATGTAATAATTTGAGATTTGTATTTGCAGTCTGCAAATATATGCCTAAAAAATTCAATACATTGACGCCAACACTTAACATTTAACTTTACATTTTTCATTCTACCCGCAAGTACTTCTTACAAGAAATGAAACATCTAGATCATTGAAGTATAATGTCATAGAACAGACATCTCGAACAAAATGTGTGTCCCGCCCGGGAGGTTCGATTTTCAAAATTGAACCTGTGACGTGTCTGTGTGTGTGTGTGACGGTATGTCTGTCTGTGGCATCGTAGCTCCCAAATGGATGAACTGATTTAGATCTAGTTTTTTGTATGAAAGGTGAAAGTCGATTAAGTAATCGAGAGTGTTCTTAGTTATGTTTGTGTAAGTAAAAAAGTTGAGGGTTTTTTAAATTTTAATTTAAGATTATTGTATACTATATACATACAAAATCTTCCATGTGTGCGTGTGTACACAATAAAATGTATTTACCTCCCCTGTATTTGTTCTGTACCGTTTTATATCTGTATTCATTCATTAAGCACTACTTTATCTCTTTATTAATTTGTCCTCTTCCCTAAGGTTGCCTGGAAGAAATCGCTTCTTAAGCGATAAGGCAGCCTGTGTTACCTACCATTCTATCTGTAAACTTAAGTTGCAACTATAAATGTTGGTGTACAATGAAGAGTTTTGTTGTTGTTGTTATGTAGTTATCGTGTCGTCCAATGTCCTATGTGTGTGTATCCAACCCTGGATGGATGGATGGCGCTAGTGTGTCGGCGGGCGGGGGTGGCGGGGGCGGGGGCGCGTCCCGACAGGACTCTAATCATTTATCCCAGAGTCCCGCCTCTTTCATCTTCGTCTGGAAGTACTTTTCGAGGGTGTTCGCGCATCTGAGTAAGTAATAATTTGTGATTAAGATGTGGATCATACAGTTTGTCGTCTACGTCACTGAACGAATAAGACATAGAAAAACAAGTAAAAAATTAAAAATACTTTTCTTAGTTACTTGTATGCGCAAATTGTAGGATTATGACAATATATACTCTAAATTTTAAAAGGAAGCGTTACTAAGTGATCGACAAAGTTAAGCAACAGCGTACGCGGTCGGTAGTCGGATGGGTGACCGCTAATGGCAAAAATTCTTGAGCGTTTCCGTGCTTCGGAGGGCACGTAAAGCCGTCGGTCCCAGTTGTTATCATAAGTTAACAGCCGTTAAGCCTCGGGCGGTTTAAAAACTTCCGACAATCGGGTTGGCCACTAACCCCTCCACCAATCCGTACTGGAGCAGCGTGGTGGAGTATGCTCTAGGCCTCCTTAAGAAGAGAGACCCGTGCCCAGTAGTGGGCCATTAATAAGTTGAAGACACTCAAAAAGAACCCAAGTAGGCAGCACTTAAATGAGATTAAAATCTAAAATAGATGTTGATGGGTAAAATCAAAGGTTGGCGGAAGAAAAGTATATTTCACTCGCTTATTGTTACGAGTTTTTACAAAAGATGGAATCAAGGCCATGCGGGCATGTAAAATGAGGAACTGGCTTCTTTTTATTTAAAGATTTAATAATTCGGATTTTCGCAATGCATTTTAGATCTTTGATTTCTTCTCTATTAAAATTGTAAAGGCGTGTAAAAGCCTTTGCGAACCTTTGAATCTACAATTTTCTCTACGACCGTGGCAGGGTTTACTAGAGCAGGACTACAGTAAAAATTTGAATGAGACATAAATTTCACATATTAATATGGTTTTCTGTTCGCGGTGTGGGCGTGTGTTCATCCACACTTTCACACAATCATCAATCCTTTGTATTTATCCATGGCACCCACAATACAGAGTATTCTAGTGAGGGATTATGAGTCTTTTTATTTATTTATTTATTTATTTACGAAGTGCAAACATTATTCAGCGTTTGACATTTCTGTCAAACTACAGAGCAGTTTGTCGGCAGCGGTTCTCGTGGAGGTAACATTATTAATAACACTAAGGTATAAATATACATACATATATATAGGGCACGTAAAGCTGTCGGTCCCGGTTGTTATCATATGATAACAGTCGTTAAGTCATGTCGGAGGCCCTCGGGCGGTTTGAAAACTTCCGACACTCGGGTTGGCCATTAACCCCTCCACCAATCCGCACTGAAGCAACGTGGTGTAGTATGTTCTAGGCCTCCTCAAGAGGAGAGACCCGTGACCAGTAGAGGGCCATTAATGGGTTGAAGCCATAAATATACATATACGAGTACAATGACCTGTAACTTGCGGTTGTCGTTGTGTGCGCGGTCCAGTCTCTCTCTGTCTGTCTGTTTGCGTGCGTGCGTGCGTGTACATAAAATTACCTGTAATAGTCGGTATCGGGCGAGTTGTAGAGGCGGCAGTTGGTGAAGATGCGCGTCATATCAGCTATGAAGAGCCGCTTGGACACGTAGTACCGCGCCTTCAGCCTCTCGCCCATCGTGCGCAGGTCTGCGTACAATGGAACGTTATAAGGCTTAGATGCTATGAGATATGTGTAGTTAGGCGGTGAGGAAAACAAACAAACGTAAAAAAAGTATCCACGATATCGATGTGGACACAAAAATAAGATACAAATACTCTCTATTGTGCACATATAAGGAAACAAAGAAAAACTGTTCTTGAAAGTATAATAACACGAAAGGCGGTATTATCGCTTCACAGCGATCTCTACCAGAAAAAAATCGGTAGGAATTGTTGCAATCTAGCTAACATATCGTAGGGTTATATGCGTATGTACGGGCACGGTTATTTAAATACATATACATTGCATTACCTTTATAATTATCCTATTGATTTTTATAGATACAATAATAAAAAAAAAATTGAAAACGATGTTATGGCGCAGAATGGATGCTTGGTTATAGATAAAGCTGAAATTTATGGAAAACCCCACGATATGTTTCTTTCTTTTTCTTCTCACTTTCTTATCAATGATGCCTTTGGTGTTGTTGATGTCCATGGGCGACGATAGCCACTTACAATCGGGTGGATCGTCAGCTCGTTTGCCAGTAACATAAAAAAATCACCCACATACCGGTACCGATATCGGTATCGACATTCCTATTCAGAACAATACGAGTATACTCTATGTTGTCTGTGTCAATACTCAATGACTCACCCATGGGATACTTGATGTGGTCGTAATAGTCCGGCACCTCTGTTTTGTCCACTGGCTTAAGGAACGGCCATGCCGCCGCGTGGTTCTTTACCTGAGGGATTTGTTATAAAATTAACACCTTTTTATGGAAATAATATATGGAAACAAATCCTACATGTCTTTTACAAACACAGCCAATACCGGATTTATATTTTTTAGATTCCATTTGCAGGTATGTAAGTACATATGATTATAATAACAAAAAATGCAACGTTTTCTTGTAACGTTTTATCGTCACGTATTAGAATGCTGGAACAGTACAGTAGAGAGAGTTAAGAGAAATAAAATAAGGACAAAAAACGATGTTTCACTTTGTATGAGGGTGACTGGGTACACTAACACTCGCAAACTTTTTTTATAGTACATACTTATATATGGTGTAACACCAGGGAAGTGAGCAATTGCCACTATTCAATGTTCTATGTTCCTTAAAAATGTTTTTTTTACCACATATTTTAGCTTTCTGCATTTCGCCATGTAAACTTTACATTATGTTCAAAACATTAGTTTGGGTATTTTAAAAAAAATCAATACAGTTATAAAAGTCATCTCTTTTAATCTGCCACCATTTTGGAAAGGTGCTTTGTCATAGAGGAGAAAAAATGGCGGAAGAAACTCCTCAGCACATCTGTTGTTATGTGATAATTATTATGTTGTGCTTTTAGGAGTCACCGGAAGCGCGTCACATTTCACCGTTACTAAGTGAATTAGTTATAAGTCTATATTGATATATGTATGTTAGTATATAAAGTATGTGTTACGGGCACAGAATACTTGAGACCTATTGGTACAGAAGAGTCACTCCGCAAAATCATTTAATTGAATAACGACTCTTGCTCCCACACAATAAAGTGTAATTTAGGTCGCACAGCGCTAATTGTCAAGAGACGTTGACATTTGTTGCCTCTCTTTCTAATCATAACTCTTATTCTTTCCAACAACGTCAGGATTGTCATTGGATTGTCGTGGATTGTTTGTCATTTGTTTTTTGCGATGAATATGTGATAGATAACGAATGTATGACACGGTGTAGCAGCCCTTCTGAACTTGGCCCGACACGTCGAACGCGGCACGTACTTGTAACATCATACCAAAAGTGCGGAGTGCGCCAGGCCTGGTAATGGGCCTTGTTGCCTGAAATAAAGATGTATTATTATTATGTGTACAATCCGCTGGTATACTGACCACATGCAACAAGTTCCTGAGCGTGGCGATGTCTGGCTCGGGCTCCGGGGGCGGCAGCGAAGCCCGCGCGCCGCGCCAGCCCGCCTCGCGGAGCCCCGGGATGCACTCCACCGGGATACTGCGCACCTAAACACACGTATTATGTGTGTGTCTGTAGATACACTTAACACAGCTTTCTGAGAGGGTGATTAACTAAAATTAACTAATCAACTGTCAATTCCTATTGTCAAATATCAATTGCTGAAAGCATGTTTAATTGTACTAATATAAGTACAAATAATTATTTAAACTAAATGATAAGACAACGGAGAAGCCCTCTTCTTTAAACATTGTACATCAAAACATACAAGGCTTATCCAGCAAAGAATTAGAAATAGAATTATTTATAAAATACTGTAATATACATGTTTTATGTATAACGGAACATTGGTTACCAAGCACTCAAAATCATGTCAGTATAGGTAATTATAAATTGTCAAGTGCATTCTGTAGAGAGACTGCAATTCATGGTGGATCACTAATATTAGTGCACAACAATATGTCTTGTAAAGATCGTAAAGACATTGTTAGTCTTTCTATTGAGCGCACTATTGAACTGGCCTGTGTGGAACTGGAGCGGTTTGTTATAGCTTGCGTGTATCGACCCCCCTCTGGTGATTTTACTATTTTTGAAGATACATTGGAGGATGTACTTAAACGGTTATGTGTTTCTAGAAAAGGATTAGTGATATGTGGCGACTTCAACGTAGACATTTTATCAGATAGTACTATGGCTACTAGGCTACTAAGTTTGTTTAAATGCTTTAATTTAAATCCATTATTCAATGAGCCAACCAGAATAACTGAAACTACAGCTACTTGTTTAGATAATATCTTTTGCAATTGTGAGATTTTAAATAAAGAGATATTCAGTAAGTTGAAGTCAGACCACTGCGGACAAAAAATATCGTTGTATAATTCAGTCACTAAGAAAAAACAAATAATAAAATGTAGACCAATAACTAAAAATAAGATTTCAACTTTTAAAGAAAAAATCCACTCAAAAATGCAAACTCAGTTAACATTACAACAAAGAGATCCAATTAAACTATATAACACATTGTCTAATAACATAAATAACGAATTTAATCAAATATTCAAGTTTAAGTATGTAGATCTAGCTAAAAATAGTAAATTTAGTGATTGGGCTACTGTAGGTATTTATAAAAGTAGGAACAGGATGTATGACCTTTACGCCGAGAAACAATACAATTTTTCTCCAACTTTCCAGGAGCACGTGAGAAATTATTCTAAAATCTTTAAAATTGTTTGTATTCAGGCGAAATCAATGTACATAAAGAACAAAATTATTAATTCGGATAACAAGATAAAAACCACTTGGAATATAATTAACAGTGAGAACGGTAACGCAAAGTCCTGTGATTTCAATTACGAATTATTGATTAATAATAATATAATCAGTGCTGATAAAGACGTGGCAAGCGAGTTTGAAAATCACTTCCGTAATATTCCTATAACATTAACCAGTTCACTAGCTTCTTCACCGACGGAAGCACTTTCTATATTAAAAAATCATATTAATGAATGTAATATTTTATTTGAATTTCAACATATAACCGCTAGAGACTTAATTAAGGCCTTTCAGTCTCTGAAGGTAAAGAATACGGGTGATTTGTGGGGCATCTCGGTAAAAATAATACAGCATATTATAGGTATTATAGCTCCATATTTGGTCGTAGTTTTTAATAAATGTATAGATCAAGGTATCTTTCCAGATCTTATGAAATGCAGCAAAATCATTCCACTTTTTAAAACAGGTGAAAAAACTGATCTTAATAACTATAGACCAGTTTCTGTTTTACCAACCCTTAGTAAGATTTTCGAAAAGATAATATTGAATCAAATGCTAACCCATTTCAACAATAATAAATTATTACATCCTGAGCAATACGGGTTCACTAAAGGCCGTAGTACAACCGATGCCGGGGCTAGGCTATTAAAGCATATATTTGAAGCATGGGAGGCGTCACATAATGCCATAGGAGTATTTTGTGACTTATCTAAGGCATTTGATTGTGTTGAGCACGAAACACTGCTGTTTAAACTTGGCCACTATGGTATAAAAAACAAGGCCCTTAGCTTGATCGCGTCTTATTTGAGTAATAGAATACAAAGAGTTAGCATAAACGATATTAAGTCATCGGGGTCACCGGCTGTGATGGGTGTACCGCAGGGCTCGATCTTGGGTCCGTTTCTTTTTCTGGTATACATTAACGATTTACCACATTATGTAAAGAACCAAGCGGATATTGTACTATTTGCTGATGATACATCACTAATATTTAAGTGTGAAAGGAATAAAGTAAATTTCGACGACGTAAATAGTGCTCTTTCGCATGTGTCGCGTTGGTTCACTATCAATAATTTACTATTAAATGCAAAAAAAACGAAATGTATAGAGTTTGTGCTACCTAATGTTAAAAAAGTCAGCAAATCTCTTAAACTAAATAACGAAACATTGCATATGGAGGAATCGACGGTCTTTTTAGGGGTGACCTTAGATAGTAAACTTCAATGGGGCCCACATATAACAAATCTCGCGACAAAACTCGGTAGGGCTGCTTTTGCTGTTAGGAAAATAAGGCAGTATACAGACGTCGAAACTGCTAGGATAGTCTATTTTGCTTATTTCCACAGTGTTATGTCTTATGCCATCTTGCTGTGGGGCAAAGCAGCCAATATAAAACAAATTTTCATACTCCAAAAACGGGCAGTTAGGGCTATTTATAAACTTAGGTCTCGGGAATCTTGCGTGAAAAGTTCAAGGAAATAGGTATACTTACAGTAGCTTCCCAGTATATCTTCAACAATGTAGTTTTTATACGGAAGAATATAAACGCGTATAAACAAAATTTTGATATTAATAATCGCCATACGAAAAGAATGCATCAATTACTTACGCCTTCGTTCCGCCTAAGTAAAGTGCAGCGATCTTTCATAGGGCTTGGTATACATTTCTATAATAAAATCCCAAAATTAATACGTGACTTGCCAATAGAAACTTTCAAAAAACGTGTAAAGACACAATTGTTAGGCAAGGGATATTATAGTGTAGACGAGTATTTAAATGACAAAGACGTATGGAAATGACCAGCTCTGCAACCAGTTCCGCTCAGAATAGTAAATACTTTTGTATTATTATCTTTTTTTGTAATATTTTTTTAAAAGATGTGCTGAGGAGTTTCTTTAGGCTTTTCTTCTCCTCCACGACAAAGCACCTTCCGAAAAGCCAAAAAATGACGTGCATAAGTGTATCAGTGATACCTATATGAATAAAATATTTTGACTTTGACTTTGACTTTGTTATTTTTGTAAAAACTGTCTTTTACAGTTGGCAAATACCAAAGA